>JAPYYS010001130.1:27500-53275 GCA_030522525.1 Campopleginae sp. 14b
ATGATGCAAAAAATTAATCCTTGATTCGTAGCAATTGCAATAATTGGTAGATTAATATGGCCCATCAAAATGAAACAAAGACTACAATTGAGATTGAAAATCTCTCGTTGAGTCGTAAGCGTCACTCGCACGTAAAGTTCTATAAATTCGTAAATATAATCTCCGCAATGCGCTAGCAACTACGACCGTCGGTCAGTCGTCGTTTCTGTTTTCTCTCGAAAGGCACCAATTTTCAAAACGATATTAACTCTTCAAGTGCACACTGGGTCATTTTGACCCCAACAATTATCTGTCACCGACTCTTTGCCAGTGGCAACGGAAGTTTTGGCATCTGAATATTCGTTTCCGTAAAAAAAATCATTTGGAGCCATGAAAAAAAAAAAAAAAAAAAAAATGCATCTTAACCGGAATACGACGATTCGAAAGACGCCTTGGGTCAGATTGACCCAAGATGTAGGACGTGTGTACTTGAAGGGTTAAAATGATAATAAAAACAAACAAAAGGAACAAAAGGAAAAATTGGCAGAAAAATAATGAAGAATCGTGTAGAAAAAAAAAGGAATTCATAGAGGGTCAGAGATGAAGGAGTGGATGAGAGTAAAAAAGAAGGAGGGCGAGTGGAGGAGTAAGAATTAGTAAATTGATGAGAGGAGCGTGGTCGCTTGGTCGTCCACGCTGGAAGAAAAGCGGAGCTTGGAAGAGGAAAGGTTCCAAGATATTTAGTGGCACATGTACAAGAATAACAGAAAAGAAGTAAATAAAAATCTTGAAATACAAGATACGAGGATGAAAATTAGTGAAACGTATGGAAGAGAAAAAAGGGGAGGAAATAATGTAGAAAAAATTACTTTAACGACAGCACCTTTCGAACTTGACACTGCCGGGTCCGATCGACATTTTGGCAGTTAACATTAAATTATGGCATGCGCTATCTCGGGTGCCGAATACTCAGCGTTGGCGAAGAGAGAGAGAGAGAGAGAGAGAGAGCAAGAGAAAATGAAATATTGACCGGAAGCGTAACGGGCATTTTTTCTCGCTTGGAACGAGGGGCATTGACAACAGAGTTTGGCTCTGCCGCATGAGTTTCGGTGTGGTTCGATACTTTCATCGGTTTCGCGCGTTCATCTCGATTTCCGTTGGACAGAAACGTTGTAGAGATGTGGAAAAGTATCGCGATTCGACTTTCGCTATTTCTTCGATTTTTTTGTGCTTTTTTGTTACTTTTCTTAAGCGAGAATACGTTCTCTCGATTTTTCAACGATAAATAAATATTTTGGAAAATGACCGCGCAGGCACTTGGAGGAGCGTCATTTTTTGCTTCGCTGTTTATTTCGACGAGGAGATACGAAGGGAAGATAAATAAATATATTCGGGAAGCAGCGTGAGGCCATTTAATGGCAGTTCTCTCGTTAACGAGCCCAAAAGCATAGGTTTTCCTCGCATCGTTTTTCTCCCTCTTCTTCTTCATCCAGTCTGGACTAAACTTCTGTCGACCTCCTCGATGCCATTTATCATCGAGCAAAAGTGTTTCTCTCTCTCTCTCTCTCTCTCTCTCGCTCTTCGTCCTTTTTACCGTCAACCACCATCACTTCCGGTCTCGACTACAGTCCTTTAAGCGTAAATGGAGAACCACATGAGCACCAAAATAGTTGATGGCGTCAAGACGTTCCTCGAAGCTTCGCTAATCGTTACTTGATCTTTCTCCGTTTCTTCGGGCGTGTCTGTTGAATAAAAAATAATCTTTTAATCACCGGTCAATTCTCAAAAAAAGAGCATCAAATTTTTGAGGCTGATAATTAAAAAATTGCTCGAAAAGTTCGATAAAAAAGCATGAAATTGTATAAAAATTACTGATACACGATGCATGGTTCAAAATGGCCCGGTGTCTCAATGCAGGTATGAAATTTTACAATAATTTGAAACAACTTACTTATTGGGACGGATCCTGCTCCAGAGCCCGAAGCTTCCTCGTCGTCGTGATCATCAACAGAGCTATCGTCATCCTCACAGTCTGGACAATTTTGATCTTTACCACCATTCGGATAGTATCCATTTTTTTTTCTACCGATAGGGCTCGAGCCACTTCCGGAACCGTCTAGAGCCTCGTCCGAGAGTAGGACTCCGCTGTCAGGTGCTGATGCCAATTGTGACTGTACCACCTGCAACAAGGGATAAAAAAATTCAATGGCTGGCTATATCTTGGCATGTCTTGGTGTATCATAAATATAAATGTATAGCAGTAATGCACACGTTATAGAAACAGATATAGGATGTGAAAATAGGAGCGAATAGAGACGGAACGAGACTGTGCGATTTACGAATCGAGGTCGCGTTCCTTCCCACGTGTCCTAATGTTGCATTTACCGTGCTCTCGGCAATGCAGCATTTGCAATATATACATGTGCTAACTGTGCAACTTCCCGTCTCACCGTCAATGACACCTACGAGACGGCGGAACGTCGAGAGTTCAATCTTTACGCATATATACGTCTCTCTTTCTCTCTTTTTCTCATTCGCTCGGTCTCTTGCTCTCTGTGCATATGACCTTCCGCATTTCCGTCTCCACGTCCCTGTTACTTTTCGTCATTATATATATATATATATATATTCGTCTTCCTCTACTTCTCCGTCATTTAAGAGTGATCGGAACTTCCATGACCTAGCTAGTTGCCGACTGCAAGGCCGGACAAACCTACACGTGCCTAACAGCCTCGCGAAGGCTCTCATTAATTCGAACTGCATTATTTCAATATTTCACACTTATGCACACGGGAAAAATCTAATAACAAGAATGACTGTGACATCATGGTTGCCTGGTATGATCCCTCTGACAATTTTCAGCAAATACATAGTCACTTTTCTCTCGGAATTCGACAAAAAATGACAAAATTCTATTTTCCATAAAATACCAATCGAAAATTCCTTTTTTTTTATTAATCAATAATTAATTGTAAAGATAATTAATGAATGAAATTAATTTTATTTGCTAAAATTTCTTAGAGGGGTGACCTGGTCAGAGCACAGGAACCAAAATTTTGTATAATCCCAAAAATTTTCGTAGCAACAAATATTTTTGGGCATATCTTTTTGGGCAAAAAATTTTTGTCAGTCCGATCGTGAATTTTGCTGCCGGTTCCGATGGAAACCAAATATATTGAAAAAATGAGAAAACCTTCGAAATTTGTTCCTAAATATTTACCGTGTCCGTCGAAGTTTTGAATTTTCATGAAGTATTTTTTGTTTTTCGTGTAAAGTGCTCGTAGAGGAATGGGTGGAAATAGATGAATGGAAAAATGAAAAATAAAAAATGAAAAAATAAAAAGAAATGAAGAAAATTATGGAGAATTTTAAGCACGGATTTGCGTCCGGATCACTGACCTGATTGATGTGCCTCAATTGGTCGATGAGTTCGTTCGTGTTGGCGTTCCCGTAGGACGTCGTCGTTGCAGCTATAACGGGCATCGTGAATTCTGGATTATATCGTTGCGCGGTTAGACTCGAGTCGACCACGGTTTTCGTATATCTATAAAAACACAAATAAAACGAAGAATTGATAAAAGGTTTCGTGAAACACTTATCGGGCGGTGCAGTTTAGTAAACAACAGCGGAAATTATATATCGAATATTCTATTGTCTACGATGTAACATTATTTATGAATCACGATTTCCATGATAGTAACAATAAAATTATCGAGTTATTTGGTGGGGGAGAAAATGGAGTTTGAGAATTTCTGTATCAGCTCGCGATGAGAGGACTTTCTTTTTTCCCTAACGCCGTACAATCCATTTATTACTATTCGCTTTCCTGAACTAACTTACTGAGTGTGCAGTATGTGCTCATACGTACAGTCTCTTTGAAAAGTCATAGGAATAAAATTTATAATTCAAAGTTGATGGCCAACTCGTGCGGTTTTAAAAATTGCACTGGGGCTTGAAAAAAAATTTGAAAACGACGAACCATTTCGATCCTGAATTCAAAGAGTTTTCAACGATTTTCGGCAAACATTTATAGTGCACTGCCAAAATTATCAGAGAGGGAAACTCCATTCCGCGTTTCCAGACAACAAAAAAGGAAAATTTGATTAAAAGTCCTCAGAACGTGCAGAGTCGCTTTAATAAAATCGTGCAACGGTACGTGAGAGATAAAAAGTAGCCTGTAGTCAGAAATTCCATGAAAACTGTCAACAAAGATTTGACTTGTTGAGAATCACGATTAACTTTTTGCTGCGCACATTTTTTGGTTCGCATCGGGGCAAACAAGTACGTTGTTCGTAAAACATGGAATAAAATTCAAAGACATTTTCTCAAAGCTCCAAATTATAGGACGATGCTGCATTAAAAAATGGAATTGCTGAAGTTTCTAGACGATAATCCCTCTTAGAGGATCGCGTGGGAAAAAAAATGGAAGTAAAGTTCTTGGTTAATGAGAATTAAATGGAATATGCGTTAGGAAGAAAAATTGCTAATGGTTTGGGGCTGGAGGAGGTCGAAACGTACTTATGCGGTAATAAAAGATGTCGATGTAACTTTGTGGACAGTGGCATATGCATAAAACGTGAACAGTGTTCGTAGGTGCGGATAAAGAGTTTCTCTCTAACTCTGGCGTCCTCTTTCCATGAATTACGATTATTAATCGTTATTAATGCAACAGGGCGTTCACCCGGTTGGTCGGAGTTTGCTATTCGCCTCGTTCTCCCTCTCTCACGAGCTCCACATGACTGTATTTATTAAAAGCGCGATACACACGGGTAAGTGTAGGCAACATGGAGAAATTAGATACGATATCGCGTTTTGCCGCGGCTGCATATGTAATAACTGCTACTTGCATATTCGCTCTGCCTCTAATTCTCTCTCCCTCCTTCTCTTTCGTTTTCCATGCAAAATAACGCACACATGGAAAAACTTTGACAACTACCTCGAGCTTTTGCACTCGAGTAACTCGAAAGATTTTTTTGTACATCATCGTTGCGTTTCGGGAGTTTCGAAAATTCATTAATAATAATAATAAAATGACTGTGATTCATTTTATTCGCATTTGAAAAATGTATCCTGATTATTAGATTTTTTATTCCATCGGGCTTTGTTTTGCTCGAACGGGAGGTTGGAACCTGTTGCGCATCGTGAGCCAGCTTGGTGCATGTGATAGATTCATTGAGATCGGTTGAGAGGTTCATGAGTTATAAACGTTCAGACGTACAGACGAGAATGCATTTTTTTCGCGTTCAGATTAATATATTTAAAGATTTAGACGTTGATGCGAGGGACTCGGGTGAGAAAAGGTCGGAAAAATCAAGTAATAAAGGAGGAGAAGAGATTTTTTTGAGCTACATGTGCGAAGGAAGACACGGTGGATAAAAAAAGGTGAACGGACGAGTGTAAGAGATCGAAGGGATGAAAGGAGGGCGATGGAAATATCTTGTCTGGAGAAACGTCTCGTTCAATCTCGCTAATACCAAACTTCTTCTCTTCATCTTTCGCTCGTAAAAGGAAAAAGATAAAAAGAAAGATGAACGGAGAATCTGATGCGTTCAATGTTGGCCATTCACGAAGCACGTTCAGTGCGAACGGCCGCTCTACGTTCGCTCGTTAACGAGTAATTTGCCCGGTGAGGAGTGGATGTGGTGCTGCTCTTGGCCGCGTGTCTGCACAACTCCGATGGACAGGGAGAGTGACTTTGTTTTATTGTAAAAACTGGTATAGGACGAATGAAAGAAACGAAGAAAGAAACATCATTCTGATGGATATTCTCTCTCCTTTCTATCTCCTTTTCTCATTCCTCTTTTTCACTCTGTCCTGACTCCACCGCGTCGACGAAGCAGTAAGATATATGATAGATAGCGAACATAAAAATCAGGCTAAAAGAGATTCCGATATACAAGATTCGCGTAGATATTGCTTGCAAAATTTTTACATTGATGCAACATTTTTATTGCCAATGAACATATCGCGACAAATAAGAAACCGCCAGAGCAAGTTTAACCATTCGAGTGCATCCTGTTGGGCCGTTTAGACCCCGACAATTTTCTGTCGACGATTGTGTTTTTCGTGAATGTGAATTCGACGATTGTGAATTTTCGTTTTCGTAAAAAAAAAACGCATATTTATTGGAACACGACGATTCGGAAAGCGCCTTGGGTCAGATTGACCCAATATGCGCTTATAGGAATCGTGCACTCGAACGGTTAATCCTGGTGAATTGGGCAAATATACAGGAAAAGTTTAAATGAACGAAAAAAAAAGTGAGATCCAGCTCTAGAACTTTACTCCATCGTATAGGCAAGTTTTTATATATATTTCTGTGTATAAACGTTTCTATACAAGACTGAGAGTGTATAGCTATTTGGATTTTGTGGTAAATCGGTTATCCTTGTCTCTGACGATTTACTCTCTTTCTTCCGACGTTTCTCTGACTCTCTACCTCATTCTCATCGTATTTCTCTCGACTCCCGCAGGTCTCTCAACTCTCATTCAACTTTGCTCGAGCCACACAAGCACAGATGGTTGCCTCGTCATTGGCCATCTCTCTCTCTCTCTCTCTCTCTCTCCCTCTTTCGGTTTAACCGTCGATTCAACAATGAGAAAACTTGTTTCAAAATGTATTTACGTATGTGTGTGTGTATTTTAAACTTGTTGGCTGCACCAGCTTGCGGAAAAGCATGGTATAGGCACTTGAGAGGAAATACAGAGCATCGTCGAAATGATATTTCATCCGGGTATATTTAGTGAGTAAGAGAAAGAGAGAAAAACACGAGCCTTTTGAGATTACAAAGCAAGAGCCCTCGAGAGAACCCTTGAAATAAAATACTCTTACCAATCTCGTACCAGGTGGGAACAATACTTCGCAGACCATCATTCAAAAATTCGTCTACAGGCTGATCCAACAAAAATTTGACAAGCACTTTGTATTTTCATTTTTTTTTTCAATTTATTTATTAGAATTTATTTATTTTTTTTATTCAAATCGGTTGGATTGCATGCGAGTTGGGTTTTTTGAATTCAGTTCGGATTATGCAGCGACGAAGAAAAAAAGTGAAGAGTGTCGAAAAGATTTTCGTAGGAATGCGAAATAAACGATCGATTGAATTTTCGCGTGGAACACGACGACGGGTGTTCATATTCAAATAAGTGGGGCACTAATGAAATACTTAGATCCCATTGATACTTGAGCTGATGGGAGAGCTTTTAACAATAATGAACGGGGCCACGGGGTAGCAAAAAGAAGAAGAAGATGAAGAAAAAAAGCAGAGAGTAACAAAAGTGAGATTCTCGCCAAGGTTTCTTTTATGCAGGACCTCGGAGAGTTATTAATCGAGTGGCCGTCCCTCGAGTGTTTTGCCTTCCCTTTACAGCTGGAAATTTCGCTGCGGATCAGTCCCGTCCTCTTTTTTTCTTTTTACCTGCAGCGAGTTATTTCGAGCTTTTATTTCTCACTGCGAGAGTATTTCTTCTCGCTGCGGGTAAATCGAGACAAGCTGTACGTTTTTTTCTGCTTTTTTTTTTTTTATACTTTTTCCATTTTTTTTTCTCGATCGAAGCAGATCACGATCTTTCCGCCTAATCATTCAATGACTGGCAAAGAAGGTGTGGTACCTTTGCATGGTTTTTCTCTCGTATTTCTTTCAGTCCCATTATGCGAGCACCGATCTCGGAAGCCCAACCAGCTCAGCAAAGCAAGCAGGAAAGAAAATCGTTTTTCACTTCGATCTCTCTTTTCCATCACAGGTCGGATGTCGAGTTTGAAAAATAATACCAAACGCGAAAAAATCTCCGCCCTTTTCCGAGAGAAAAACAGCCAAAATTCTTTTCAACGTGAAATAATCGCTTCGGACAAAATTCCACAACTTCGAGTACACACTGGGTCGCTTTGACCCCAACAATTTTTAGTCAATTTTCGTTTTTGCCAAAAAAACATTGAGGGCCATGAAATATGGATAATTTACTGAAAAAAAACGTCGCTAGGAAAAAAAAATAAAAATGCATATTTACCGGAATACGACGATTTGAAAAGTGCCTCGGGTCAGATTGACCCAATATGCATTTGTAACAGATGTGCATTCGAAGGGATAGTTAGCAAGCAATTTTTAGCACCAATGGAGCGTAAAAAATGTCTGTAATTCAGGAAAAGGTGAATAATTTGAAAAAAATAAAAAGAACAAATCTGGAAAGTAGGCTGAACAATCAATAGCAGAGAAAGATTAGAATTTTTATAACGCCCCGTAGCTCAACATATCGTCGTTTACCAAGAACGTTTATCACCTTTTATTATCCCCCTTTTCTGGTAACTCGCCACTTGTCTCAATGTTTCTATCCCGTTTTCGTGTTTCTCGTTTACTTTGAACCGTATCATTTTCGACGTTAATTTGCTCTCATAGTTTGTACTCGAGCGATAACATTGCACGAAGCGTGTTTACAGAATCTCGGGAACGTGTGAGTCTCGGCATTTGGTGCTGGTCGAGAGTGCAAACAGAAGAAACAAAGAATGAGAAGCGAAGAGAAAAATCACAGTTGGGAAATTGAGAGATAACTTTACACCGGTGGATTTTCAAGAGCAGTTATTCGATTGCTCACGCCGCCGAGCAAGTCTCTAAGGATTCTGGAACCTTTCGAATCGTACTGGCACGAATTAATACGACAAGGCTCTCGTACATATACATGCGGGATTATCATTTTGTGCCATAATTAATTCAATATTATTCGTAAATTATCGATAATATTACTAGGACAGGGACCAACGAATGGGGAACGTAATGACGATGTTAATTACGATAAAATGCTGAAAAAAAAATGGAAAAAAATCGGACGTTTTTCGACTGAGAAATAAAATCAAAATAAAAAAAAAAAAATATTGTCAAGGAGAAAAAAGTCGAATTTTAAAAAATGATGGAGAGAGAGAGTTTGGCTGAACTGCGTCTTGAGTACTCGACAGAAAGCAGCAGCACATTGCGATAGCGAAGGAGAGAGAAAAAGTGAGTAGACGTTGAAGAGCTGCGGTGGGGCGGCGAGAGGAACAGAACCGAGGAATGCCCGGCACCGGGATGAAGGGTTGCGTGCCAAACTGCGAACTGGCACGAAAATTTTGGCGAACGTGAACATCGCGTTATCCGCCTCGACGAATAAGGGACATTCCGTCTCGAATTGGCTTCTCTTTGTACGAAATTAGTTGAAATATGAAATTTCCTCAGGTTTCCGGACGGAAAAATCGGAAAATTTAGTTCCCCAAGAGAAATCTCTGCAAACTCGATAACCCGAAGAAAAATATTATCATACGAGTATACAGCGACCTTGAATGTTGATTGAAAATAATAAAAATTATAACGTGACTATATAAATGTTAAGAAGCTAATGAATGATTCAACAAATCGTAAGAAATTTACGGAAAAGAAAATTTGAAAAAAAAAGTCGCGATGTTTTGGGCATCCGGGGAGAATGAAATTCCTGGACGAATTCGTAACAGCAGGAATGGCTCGTATTATTATAAATTTTACGGAGTGGGGGGTGGCTCCATTATTCCCTATAAAATGAAATGCTCTCTCTTGCTCGCTCGCTGTCTCTGGTTTTGCACCAAGTTGGTGCGGTTTCCTTTAGCGGATGAGTTGTAACTGCGGCTCGCGAAGAGTTTAGTCGCGTGAGCTTCGAAGCAGCGATTTGAGTCGCCGTTTCGGTGAGGTTGTCTCCCTGCTGCGGTTCGCGCTTATCTCCTCGCGCTGATCTAAATGAGATTCGATCCTTCGGAGAGAGGTTCTTCTCCGCCTACCTCGTTGTCGTCGCCGCCGTACTTTTCTCTCCCGCCATTTTATACAGCTTCGTCTCTTTTCTTCTCGCAGGCTCGTGCCAGACGTTCCTCGCGTGTCTTTTCGTCGATTCTTCGTCTCCCCGAGACACGGAGAGAGATGACAAAAAGAGAAAATCCGAGGATATTCCTCATTCCTTCGACAATCCATTACGACCAAGAATTCCAGCTATTTCTACATTATCCCGATTCGATCGACCAGATTTTTTTTCATACTACTTTCCTCCACTCAACTTATCATTTCTGTGATATTAACAACTTTCGTATTTCTTGAAAATAATTTTATTTCATTTTTTGAATGAATTTTTTATTCGAGACAAAAAAAATTTTAGTTTTTTTTTCTCCATTTTCTTATAATCTTGGAAAAAGATTTAAAAAAGCTCAGAATTCTTGTCCCGATGAGGGTCTCTATATGTGGACGAAAGCAATCGAAACAATTTGGCGAAACGTTTCCAACAACTTTATGCTCGATGAGCTAACACTGGGGCGTTCTCGCGAGCGCTATTGAGAATAATTTGAATCTATGTTCGCTTATTCGTTCAATATATATATATAAAGATATATAATATGTTATATGTACATTGAATTGGCGGATCGCTGTCTGATCGTAAAGATCGAGGATCGAAGGCGCGATCGGGCGAAACGACAGCCGGGGACGACGCGGCTCTCCCTTCGGTCTCGTGGAAAGAATCAAGCGCGATTCCGATCAATGACGATCGAGACGGCGCCGCTCGTAATTACATTCTCTTTCTCTCTTCCTCTCTCTCTCTCTCTCTCTCTCTTTTCCCCCTAATAATATATACAGATATAAATTTCCTTCGATTCCTGCCAACAGTTTAATCGAAACTGGAATTTTGTGCCTCAGACATCGCAGTCTTTGTAATTCTATGATTTTCCAAAGTGTTTCGTTCTGTACTGTCTGTATCTTCCTCCTTCACGTGCGTCTGTCAACGGATCCGAGAATTTGTTAAGCCTGAAGTTCGTGTCGACGCAATACCACGAAATAAAGAGAAAAAAAAAAGATTCGTAACTTTTTTTATTTTACGAATCCATTCGTGGCGAGGTCCAAAAAAGGGAAGAGGCAAATGAAGAAAAAAAAAGTCGATGAAAAAGTGAGGAATAATTTTTATTTCTTCATTTCGTGGCATATTGCGTCGATGCAAACTTCAGGCTCATAGAATTTGAATTATTCTCGCAAAACTGCGGTCGCACTGTCGCAGAGAGAAAAACTGTAGTCATTGGTCTAGATAAAACAAAGCGGGGGATCGTGAGTCAAAATATTAATTGAGGACGATGCATCTTTGGTACAGTTCGTTCAAAGTTTGATTTTGTGTCTCGAAGTTTCTTAATCGAGTCCAACTTGAACGAGGAATAAAAAACTTTTTTAGAAAATCTAAAACTTCTGAATTTTTTGAGAAGGGACAATTTATTTTTGGATGATTCTTCATATATTTGATTCTATTAGGGGAGAATAAATATATTTTGTTACGTTGGTTTGGCGAGAGTGGCATTCGTTCCTCGTGATATATTCGTATAATGTGGGACAGAATAAATGCTACAGATCACGCTCCAATTATCGGGGGAACGTGGCCTTAATCGAGCAGATCGCGGACCTCGAGACATGCGTTTTTTTGACGTCCATTTTTCCTCATGTTCGTTTCATCGTTGTGCAGCAATGAAAAAAAGTTTTCACTTCTTTTTAATAATCGACGTACGTATGCGACGACGGTTTGGTAGTCGAGACTAAATCGTTAAATCGCGTGATATAAAGATGATCTGAATTGAATATATGAATAAAAATTGAGTTGGAAAAATAAATAAAAATTAAAACAATTAAATAATAATTGTTTTTCAATTGTTTTTTTGTTTTTAAAAAAGAAAAAAAAAAAAAGTAAAAAAAAAAAAAAAAACGAATAAAGGCCAATCAGCTTTTTGGCATGGTCGTTTTAATTAAAAAAAAACTTTCCTGCATGGAAATTTGTTGCATTAGCGAGCAATTTTCTAGCATGAAAGGGCTTCGGATATCGGTGAATAAAGGGGTTGGTACGGAAGTAGGAAATCACCTGGGGCAATCGAATTTGATTTCGAGAGGGTGTATCGGGGATGTGTCACAAAGCAGAGTATGTTCGAAGCGAGTAGCGGCGGCGTTGGGCTAAAACTCGATCTCCGTGAAGCCTATTTTGAGGGGTTTCACGAGGAGAGACCGGAAATCCTAGTTGGGTGGAGTATTGCAAGAGCAGAAAGTTTCAGTGTACACGTTTTGCTGGCTCAAGTTAGAAAAGCCAAAACAGTGGCTTCAAAAGCGCCGAATGCCTTTTTTAGCGAATGAATTTTCTCATCGTTCTTCTTTTAATATGAAATTTTTTGTTTTTCTCTATTACGAGAAATTTGGCCGAATGAGCCTCCTATTTTGGTATTTCTACGAGGATGAGAGAGAGAGAGAGAGAGAGAGAGAGAGAGAGAGAGCGGAGAGAGTGAGGGGGAGCGAAAGAAGAGCGAGGCCGCGCCTAGTCGTCTGGTCTGAACGAACTCGGGACGTTTTCACTCGCGAAACCAGTAGAAATTGCCGGGGAAAAGAGAGAGAGAGGAGGGGGGTTGGCGGGAGAGCGAGAAAAAAAATCAGGGCGAGTAGTAACTGCCGGTGGACCGATGTCGGTGATTCCGTGCTCTCCGGGTTTTGAGACCAATGTGGGGACGAATGTGGGGAGCTGAGAGAAAGAGGGAGAGAGAAGGAGATTGCAATGGAAAATAGCACGAGGCAGAGAGAACGAGATGAGGACATACCAAGAGACGTTCGGTAGAAACATCCAGAGGCACGAAGAGTACGAGGGGAACATAACGTTTGCTATCCGCGAGACTGAAGCTGCGAGGGTCCTCAAAAACGGCTGAGCGAGTGAGCGAGAGAGACTGAGTTTCGTAGCACGCGGGAAGGGGTAGATTGGCTGCAAGCAAAAGAGTGGGAGACACGCCGAGCGCGAGTATCACAACGGAGGGGAAAAGGAGCGCGCGGCATAGAGAGAGGGAAGCGAGTGGCGCAGTCGGTCGGACGCCTAGCCGCCAATGAGTCTGGCAAGGAGAACGAACGGGCGCCAGCGAGTCGGGCTGTGCATTCTACGTGCAACCCGCCGTCGACTTTTCTCTCTTTCTCTCGCTCTTCTTTTTTCCACAACTACTTCCCTCTTTCCTATGTTTGCGATCATCTCGTTGGCATCTTTTCTTCCCTCTCTCTCACTCCCATTCTTCTACACTTATACCTTTTGTTATTTTTCCTCTTCACCAACGCAGTTTTCATCTCGTTTTCTCGCACGGCTACGAAAACGTCGTCTCATTGCGACCTTTCCGTACCAATACGTTCTCTCACAAGTGCTCTCCTTCGACGCTTCAAAAAACCGGAAATAAACACGCGTTTTTTTAAATTGCCA
The DNA here is from genome assembly GCA_030522525.1 of Campopleginae sp. 14b. Classification (NCBI taxonomy): domain Eukaryota; kingdom Metazoa; phylum Arthropoda; class Insecta; order Hymenoptera; family Ichneumonidae; species Campopleginae sp. 14b. The sequence goes on from JAPYYS010001130.1 coordinate 40,713, forward strand.
CGCTTTTCGCAATATCTCTGCACAATCGAGAGAATTTTTTCTTTTTGTTGTTGTTGTTTTAACCCCAAGAATATTATACGTGAAAATCAACTTTCCTCGGTTAATTGAATGAGCGATTAATATGGATCGAGAAAAATTAAATGCCCTCGACGCTAACGTCATTCCTTTTTTTTTTCCACTAAAAGCAGGCCTGCCTGAAAATCGCCAGTCCCTACATGAAGGTCCGCTGCACACTATGAGAGGCTTGGCTCTCAGTGTCCTTTGACGGTCCAGTTTCCATCAAAATTATTCTATCAAGGTGAATTATTGTGAATTAATGTTCCTCTGAAAACTCTTCATCCTCTTGCTTCGCCCGATTCGAATTTTCAACTTTGTATGACGAACAGTGTGTGCGTTTTCCATTGAAAGTTTTCACGAAGAAAAAACAAACACATGCTTTTTGTATTTTCTTGGGAAAAATCGATGGATTCCCTTGTTGACTTATTTTCTTTATGAAATTGCACGATGAATTCATTTGGAAATGGGTTTGGTAGTTGGCGATTTATAAACACCGAAACGTCGAACGTCGACGCAGCAGATAAATGGACGAACTGTTTTTGCCATTACAAATTTATTTATATTGAGATTTGTTGGATGTGAGTTAATACGTATGGCGATGGGAATAAGTACAGATATGCTTATCCAGAAACGAAACGGAATATGCAGCCCAAACGCTTTCGCCAAACGCCCACACGGTATACCGCGTCCCACGTTCTCGCCGAATCTTTCATGTTTTTATTTTTGCAACTCGTTCCCGTATAATGCTCATGAGCTGGTATCTTCATTCTCTGTGCTCTTCCTCAAGACTCCGAGCCTTCTGAGTTATCCTTTGCATATTTTTTCCTCCTTTTTTTTTTTCAAGAGTATCGATCCGGAGCATGCGATCTGATGTTAATTCGTTTTTACCGTTTCGTATTCGTCGCATTAATCCGCGAGAAACTCTTTTTTTTAAGCATAAGAAATTTTTTTTCAATTTCTCTTTTTTTTTTTAATGGCTTTCATGCTGAAATTTTGATCCGGCGGGAAATCGTCGTCGGACGTCCTTCTCCGCTGTCGAAATATTAAAGTCGTCGGCGTTATCAGCCTCTCCGGAAGGCTTGTCAGCCTTGCAGGCCTAAGGGGACCAACGATGAATGCGTTTTTACACATCGGGTGCGTTTGGAATTCATACTATTGCAGAAAGTGTGGGAAAGAGTATAAATTTCAAAGTTTTTGCAAACGATCGGTTACGCATGATTCCATTAATTATTCCTGGAGTGAATTAAGGCTGTAATTGCAATTGGAACGCGATGGATTATTTGAGAGACGAAATAATAGTGGGCGAGAGAGAAAGAGGCCGAGATGGGGGAGAGAGGGTGAGAGAAAGAGTTGTCTTTCCTATACTGATGGCAAGGAGGATCGTGAGCGAAATATCCACGTCAAGTCTCGTTGGTCCATGGCAAAAATTCCTTTTACTTTCGGACGGGTTTCGTCGCGTACACACATATGCGAGCTCTTTTGCCGTGCGCGACCAAGAGGCGAAGCAAAGAAAGAGAGAATGAGGCTCCGGGCAGCAGCAGACTTTACTTTAATACTCCGCGGACCCTCCACCCCCGGGTCCTTGATTTCTTTTTTACACTCTATGACGTAGTTTGCTTCTCTTTATCTCTTTCCTCCTCTTGACGTCCTTCTTTTCTTTTACTTCGTCTTATTCTTCTTTGCTCTTACGTGTGCACACACTGAGCCCCGTACCTTTTCCCAGCAGCGAATTCTGTCCAGTTGCTATATGGCAAGCCAAACCAGACCGTTTCTCCGTCTACCGAAAGATCGTGAAAGAGAAGAAAAGACATGGAAACCCCGCACAAATATTGAGAGTGAATAAACTGCAAAAGGTGTACGAATTTATTGACAAATACCTCGAGAATTTTTCAAAAAAATGCTTTACAAAAAAGACGAAAGCATGAGGATGTAAAGATGCAATTTAAAAAATCAGGAGATAATATATTATTCAGAGATGCAGCACGGGAAAACGATTTAAAAAAGAGAGAAAAAAAATCAAGTTTGGATTTTGTTTCAAAATTAACCGAGAAATCGCGTTGAACAAGATAAAAGTAACGAGAAATTATGTAAAAAAGGATAATCGTGCTACATGGGTTAATGCAGCTGTCCGCTGTACCGGACTCCATTTCGGAAAGACGACTGCTACCGCTTATGGCAGAGGCTGCAGGTTTTACAAGAAATAATATTCGAAAGCGACGTCTCGATCGGACGGTCCCAGGCGTCGAGAATAATTGCTTGAAATTCCCAGAAATAATTGGAGCGACCGAAAAGTTGGAAAAAAACAAAATCATTTTGTTTGGAGATTCGGGTTCGTCAATGGGATTAAAAAATAATTAAAGACAATGGTGATTGAGGGGATATTGTAGATTTTTGCTTCACTTTTCTGGTCCTTTTTGCTTCTCTTTCATTTATCATTGCTCGTTTGTACGGTGTATTATTTTCCGTTGTTCTGGACAAACATTTTCGTTAATTGAGGGTTGTGAACAAAGTCCCAGCGTCGGAGGGCGCGCGAGGGCCCACAGATTCTCTCTCTCTCTCTCTCTCTCTCGGAAAGTCTCGTTTATTCCCATGGATGTGAACGTGAGACCGAAAGCCAGCCAGAAATGGAAGTTAATTAGAAGCCTTTGGAGCGACGAGGTTTCACCGCCCACGCCGGAAACAGTTACCCTCTCCCCGCCATCGCCCCGTAAGGCCGACGACGTCATATACACTCGATATATTTGCTCGAGCACAAACATATCTGTGTGTTTTAATTATTATTGTTTATTCACTCATTTGTTCGTTAAATCAATTCTGAATCGATGAATATTGCTAATTGGTTTATCCATCCACGAATTTTTCCGAGATCGACTATTATCGGTTGCCTGATTGTGTCAATAATATAGCGATAGTAGATCAGGAGAGATATACGTTCGAATTCGATGTGTGGCTTTAGCAATTTCCTGCAAATAAACCAGCCTCTGGTGAGGTCAATAGTTGGCGGGTGCTCGGTTAGCAATGCACCGACCTGAGGCATAGATCGTTGAACCGGTTGCTGAAAATTTTTTTTTTTTGGCTTTTCGCAGTTTCCCTTGACCCTCGTCCTGGTCCATCGGGATAGAGTGGCTCGAGGCGAAACTCTGACAGCCAATTGGTCGATCATACAGATTAAGGACTCGTCTATTTTAATATTTTTTTTGAACAGATGGAATGTCCGAAAATCGAACGTGAAAAATCGCATCGACGAAATAAAAATGTGGGAAATAACGTGCAATAAAATTGGATAAAATGAAAAATGCTAAATTGTACGGTTACTCACTCGCCAACTCGTTCGCCATTCCAGCAACGTTTGTCAGGATAGTCCTCGCATATGGCATCGGCAAGGGTACCATAGAAGGTGCGAGATCTCACGACACTGGCCAAAAAATTACCGAGCTGCGCGTGCAACTGCGCGGGTAATCCTTTGTGAGATTGACTCGAGGATTGATGAGGAAATATCTCCGAGGACGGTTCCTCCATATTGGAGGAGGGTGGCAAAGTTTGTAACACCACGGGTCCGCAAACATTCTGCACCTGTTACAAACACAGAATTTCGTCTCACATAATTACAGTTTCATTTTTCGATGAACGCGCTAATCCTTCTGTGAGACCGGAACAAATAACAAAATCGTACGGATCAACGTATGAGCATGTGGCGAATCGAAATATTTTCGTAGATGCAAAAAAAAAATTCAAAAGTAGAAAAAACACGTACGAGGGCGCCTCGTCCATAAGCGACGAGAATATTCAAAGAAAAAAACTGATAAATCTTTGAGCAGGAGGGAGAACGAAGGAAAAAACAAATAAAGCAGGCTTTGCCTGGGAGCAAAACGTGCGTTGGCAAAGTGTAACAGACGGAGAAGGTGAATATTGATGCGTGCGTCGACAATTTGCTATCGGGTTTGTGGAAAGACGAGAAAGACGCGAGACGTGCACGTATGAGTATAATTTCTTAGAGAAATAGGATAGTGGAGGAAAAGAGGGGAGAAGGAGGGTGGGTCGAGAAACGACGACGACGTCGATAAGAAACGTGGGATCTCGCGAATTTTGCTACAGGAGCGAAATAAATACATCGTTCTATGGTGACGTTAAGTTTCTTCTCGTTTTTTTTTTTTTTCGTTTACGCCAGGAAAAGAGTAAGAAAGAAATATACGTCAATGCGCCCCCACGCAGCCACGTACACCAACGTAGAAACGACCGGTTTTACGATCCCGCGAGATTCCATCCACAGAGACGAATAATAAATCGTCTTTTGCTACTTTTTCCTTTTTTTCTTCGCCTGCTTTTTTTCGGCATCTTGAATTTTTATAATGCTTGTATGAGGGTTACATGTAAATTATTAAATTCGAGTTTGCGAATGAACGGATCGTGAGGTACAAGGATATTTCACGATTAAGGACGTTGACTCGTCTCTAATAAGGAGACTTGAAATTAAAGATACAAAAAATACAAGAAAAATAAAAAATGTATTCAACGCTCGGTGACGAGAGTTTTTGCATTGGAGAAACCCGAGACGGTGTTGCCAATTTTGAAAAATAATTGAGGAACGAAATACCGTTGAAATCTGTGTGTGTTTTTTTTTTTTTTTTTTTTCTCATCGATACTTTGAATAATAATAAATGGTAATGAATAAATAAATTTAATTGCATATTTGAATTCATGAATAATCAATTGGGCTGTTGCGATTGTTTGTAATGTAAATAAATAACATCCAACGTTCCGAATTTCTAGAATTCGGTATATATTTATCGACGGAGGTGTTTAGGCGTTTATTGCCAATTTTGATTTTCAACGTTTTCTAGAGAGACTATATCGATTAGTTCGGTTAGTGTCGTCGGTACAAAAGATGAAAAGAGAAGTGTTGTCTCACTCGATTAATACGAGATGAAGGAGGGGAAGGCGAGTGGGGGTTATACAGTGTGTTGAGATTATCGGGACGAGTAATCGTGTAGGAGTGCTTGTCAACGTGGGAGCCCGGGGGTTGAAATAAAAAAGTAATACGTGTAAAAAGAGAGAAGCGAAGTGAGCGAATGTCCAAGAGGGTATAAGGGAAATCCTAAACGTGGCTCGCGCCTCCGGCCGACATATATGTTGGTAACTTGACGCCAGATGGGGAACGAACGCATAGGACGAGAGCAGCGAAGGAGGGAATGGGAAGGAAAAAGAGAAAAAGCGAGAGAGATATTCTGGGGAGGAGAGATGCAGGGCGAAGAACAAAAGGGAAAGAATAGGCAAGGGAAAGGAGAATGGGAGAGAAAAAAAAAGCAAGAAGAGAAAGAGCAGGGAGAAGGGAAAAAGGTGATAGCCGTTGTTGTTCGTACGGGCGCACCTCTCTCTCTCTCTCTCTCTCTCTCTCTCTCTCTCTCTCGTTTCTTCTCTTCATTCAACGCGAGAAGGACGGTTCTCCTTGCACGAATCTCTTGCGTCCTCCCACCGACTTCCTCTTCTCGTCAATATCTCTCTCACCTTCTATATATATTCCGTATAATGGCGTCAATCGTTCTCGCGATTCTTTCTCTCCTTATCTCCCTTTTCGCGTATACATGCCTTTGGGAAAGGTGAGTCAGCGCACCAGCGCGGTGTATATCGCAGACGAGCCAAAGTGCGAAAGAACGCACGACACTCGAGCTTGTCAATTGACGAATGTAAGAGAGCGCGAGAAGCCGCGAGATCATAATAGAGAGAAGAAGAAAGAAAAAAAAACAAAGAAAAGGTTCGTGCAAGGGGCGGGCTGTACAAAGAGAAAATTGGAAAAAAATAAAAACGAGGGAAATGTATGCGAAGGAATAAGGGAGCGAGATAGACCACGAGCGAGAGGATGTATTCTCGTCCGAACGGAAATCAATGGCGCAGAGAATTAACGATTTGCGGCTCACCTCACGCACCTCACTGTCACCGCTCGAAGATACGAGACGAATAATGAATGAGAAAACGTTCACGATAAAATTTGCATTTTCAATCGCTTTGTCGTACAAACGAGAAAGAAAAAGATCAATATAACGATTTGCGGAGGATAAATATTGAGGAAAAACGAATAAGGGAACGAGAATGAATGACTTGGATGTTGCTGAGTGTTACAATGAGTAGAAAGTACGAGTCTGCTGTTCCTTTTTCAACTAGAATCTTTAGAGTTGCCAACCATCATCCTCCGATCTTGTTGGCAACGACGAATTATAATCGAGAAACGGAAAGATTATGAAAAAATTGCAAAGCCGCGTTCGAACGATTTCATTGATGTATTTTGTATTGACAAAGAAGCAAGTTGCATAGAGTTTGCATATGGTACGAGGCTGGGGGACACTCTCTTTTGATTGCACAACATTTGGTTTCATTGAACGAAAGTAAAATCGTCTTGGTTATGCGGCTGTATAGATTCTTATAGAAATGTAGGATGGGGACGATTGAAGGGCTTTAATAGTCGTTGAGGAAGAGTCCCAGCGACTTCCTGGGCATTGAGGACGACTTAGCGAAGAGCCCGTGGCTTCTGCTATTCTATCACTTATTTTCCTCACTCTCTTTCTCTCTTAGTTCAACAAGTTCGCAGCTTTGTGACCGTCTAGCGGGAATAAAGAAGCAGAGTATTTGAATTTCGAGGCGTCTCTGGCTCTTTCTCTCGAACGAAGCAGAATAAAAGGACAGGCATTTGAGAAGCAGCAGAAGGAGAAGAAGAAGCAGACGAATGAGAATAAGAGGAAGGGATCTCGATTACTCACGAGGTCAAAGTTCAACCAATTTGCCGTTGCCTCAAGCAACGAGAGGAGCGAACGAGACACAAGCTTTGTTGACGTCAGAGCTCAACAAAGCAAAAAATAAACGTATAAAAAAGAATAAGAGAGAGAGAGCAAAGTCGTTCACCAATCTTCGATGCACTCTTCGGTACAGTTTGCAAACCCATCCCGACTGCTGAGAGATGTACGACCTACCGTTATACTTTTAACGCTCGTCGTCTCTCCCTCTCTCTCACTTTTCTCTTATTTTTGTCTCTTTTTTCTCCCGATGCATAAGCGCGACTAAAAAATTCCTTCGGGTGTCTTTCCTCACGTGCACAAACCGAAGCACCATAATAAAAATAACGAATATTAATAACCCCCGGTTTGGCTTCTTTCCTCTCCAGCAGCCGCGCTCCATAGAGAGAAAAGTAAAAACTTGCATAGTCCCATTATATATAGACATACGACATGTAGGTAATGCAAATTTTTTGCGTTTCTCGGTGTGTACGTGTGAGAATGCAGAGTACGAATTCTTTCGGCAGCAAAACATGTAAATGGATAAATTCCTGCGGGAGGTAAAGAGAACCCAGAGAACAGCATCCCGAAGATATAAAGCATATGTGGACCAGAAAGGTAGGCACTAAGACGAACATAGGCACTCTGCGTAGGCTCAAAAGGGAAGAGAAAAGTTTAACGCGAGGTCGTACCGACGTGCCTTCAATGTCAGTGAAAAGAATCGAGGACCGAGGTGGCGATGATGAGGAATTCCGAAGTCAAAAGTCATTAGCCATTTTTCTCTACGATGCACCGTTGACGAGTTAATAATTGATTAGCGAGAGTGAATTTGTTGCTCTCTGAACACGAAATCCGGACAGTGGGTGAAATGCCTTTATTCAATGAGAAGCAAGCGGCGAGAGGCGAGAGAGCACGCCGCGTCAGTTTGCAAACGCCCACCTCATCCCGTCGCACCGGATTCGGTGTCACTGATTAATTATACTCGCTACCTCATCACCGGAGGACTTTCCTCAAAGAGTTGCCAACCCGGGCACGCGGTTTTCAGGATACCCTGTATATGTGCGAGAGCAGCGGATGGTGATATTCATGCATGGATGCTGTGTGTGTCTTTACGAGGATACTCATTCGTATATGTATATGGTAAAAGAAGTTTGAGCTCTCGCGAAGTTATAACGGCGACGCGAAACAGCTTTTAAGAGGGAACGCAAAGAGACGAATACATGAGGAAAGAGAAGCAGATAAATGTTGGAGAAAGAGAATATGAGGTTGGCGAAGAAAACGGCGGGAGGGTCGAGGCGAGAAAGACAAAGATGTAAAGGAATAATAAAAGGATGAGAAAAGAGAATATAAACGAAGAAGAAAGAGAGAGGAAGGAGAGGGATGGAGAGCTGTAGGTTCGCCACCCCGCATGGCGCGCCCATCTCGCATTCCTCGCATCCTTTGCTGGTGTGTGCTCGCTGACGCTTTGACTTGCCGCTTCTGATGCTGCATACAATGAAACGAGATGGAGAAAGAGACCGAGAGAGAAAGAGCAAGAGAGCGAAGATCGAAGCTCTCGTTCCCTATCGATTGTCGGAGCAGAGTATATATTCGCATTGCAATGGCCTCGACTATGGCAAGTCCTGCAAGTTCGCTTCGCTCCTTCAACATCTCATCCTCTATCTCCGCCTCCTCCTCTTCCTCCCTCTTAATCCTCAACCGGCTATACCTTTCGCCGGATGGATCGAGCCAAAGCATTGTGTCCGCGATGAGAGAAGCAAGAGGAAATTTTCGTCAATCAATTACAGCCATTGCTCGAGGAAACCTTCGATTGGCCTGACGTATGTTACGATGATTCGAGCTAATGCCATCAATTTTATGAAGAATTCATACCGAGCATTGTCGCATTTTCAATTGCAAAAAAGTCATAAAAATCGACTCAATATCTTTTTGCTCTACGAGGCGAACTGATCTTATCAATTGATGCATTCAGTCATACATATTTTCGCGCTTTTCAGCTTTCAATTATACAGACAAAACTTTTTTTTTTCCGATCCTCATCATTTTTTTTTTTTTTTTTTTTTCCATACTGAAAGGAAAATAATTGCATGAAGATTCCGAGGCGAATGACTTTGACAAATTTATTCGCCTGCTCTCTCAGTCTCTTGGACTTCCCCGAAGATATTTTTCCATATTTTCCATGTCATCTTGTTTCTTCTCTATTTTCTAATGCAACTTTTAAAGTAGCTGACGTGATAGTTGCACAATGCTCCCTTATATCCACATCGTATTATATACCAAAAGAAATAAACTCTTGGATATATAACGAGGATAGCTCGTGAAAAAAAAGAGAGAGAGCGAGAGAGGAGTTTACTATACCGCGGAATCTTTTATCTCGTCGTTCGGAATTCGTGCGGCATGACGGAATCTCGATAAGGAATTTGTCTTGAGCCTTTTCTCTGAGTCTCGTTCCCCACCTGAAGAATCGATTGGACTTTTCCATTTATCGAGATTCTTGAGCTTTTCTCATTCGAGCGATCCACAAAATGCTTTATTAAGCACGTCACGTGTAAATATTTTTATTACGACCTTAATCGTCTCTAAACTCGAGGGTAAACGTAGCGTGTTGTTTATGTGCGCTACGTCGACAAGAATAATGCATTTTTTGGAGAAAGAAAACTTCCCAAATACCGTTTCAGTTGAATAAGAAAAAATTCTATTCACCCTATTTTTAGCAGCTCCCGGCTCTCGCCAGCCCTTAATGGATATCAATATACTTATGGTTATATACGGAGCTGAAACATAACGCGATGAAAAGTCTACCAGGACTAATGTTTACGTAGGAACGATGAAGATAGTCGCCCTAAAATGTTCGACCTATTCTTGATATCGATTTTGCACACCCTCCATCTACTTGTTTGTTCCGAATTTTTTGCGGGAGGTATCCTACCATTTTCCCATTGATGGAACTGTTTGTTGACGCCACACATGGCACACGCGACATTCCACAACGCATAGACGTGATTGCGAGCGCGATCGTTGCGAAAATCCTTTCGGTACGTTCAACCAATTGTTTTTAAATGATTCGTTGAAAAAAAATTATTATTAACCCTTAGAGTACACACTGGATCGTTTACACCAATTATTTGGCATTTTATTTTCGTTTCCGATCGAAAAATAAATGAGAGACTAGAAAGTTTCGATAATTTCATACTAATAATGATTTGAAAAACGTCTTGGGTCCGATTGACCCAATATGGCTGACAGGAATTGAGTCCTCGAAAGGGTTAAATTTTTATTTCTCGAGACCCAGTTTTTCTCCAATTTTTGGGCACCAATTTCCTTTTTTGTTTAAATTTTCCAATGTTATTTTTTCTCCTATTCCAAGTGGTTGGTCGACACGATGAGAAATAATCGGAAAGTTCAATTGGGGCGATAGGTTGACTATCGAACTTCTGGCTTCGTGCAAGAGCTATGTGATTAGAAAAATACGAAAACCACATGGCGCACCGCTAACGGCGATGGAATCAATTAGAAAAATTGTAAAAGACGTAAAAAAAAGTTAAAGCCGCAGCAATCGCGTCGATTGTACTTCGAATCGCCTGTACATATGGAAAGAAAGTTTGTGAGTGATGTGGCTGGAGCTCTGTTTGTTGCAATATTTCCACCGCGGTGTGGAGTTGGGCTAAAAGTACATTGGAATCCTCTCTTTGAACTTCAATTCCATCAAACTCTAGTGAATGTATGTGGGGAGAAGTAACAAAAATCTGGGTCATCTGGCAAAAATGTTTTATCGAATTTGATAGTTACGAAACTTTTGTTGAAGCTTCTGTTATCAATGCAAGTAAGCTCTCCGCAAATTTTTTCGACGTGAGTTACAAAAGACGAAACACGCTCGCAATCAATCGCTTGGCATGCGAGGCAGACGGTCAGCATGTGCACGAAACAATCAAATGACCGTGTCGATAGTTCAAATCATTAAAATAAATATAAGTTACATGTGTTATTTCTTGTAACGATTTTCCAGGTCTCGCTTGTTTTTCGATGGCAGAAATTTTCCAACAAAGACGTTTTTTTTTCAACTGTTCGTTCAATTTGAAAGAAATGACAATTTTGTTCCGATTTAGTGCTTGGTGATGAAATATTGGATAAGAAGCTTGAGGTCTGCTCAAGAAAAAACGGAATTTCGTGATGCAAACTTCGACACGTATAATGTGGTCAGTTTGCTTCAAGATGAGTGTTTACTCATGAGAAGTGACGTGTCTGGCAGGACTTGCCAAGGGACGTAGTTTACAGGTGGCGAAGGCTCGAAAATGATGTAAAGAATTCGATGGGCTCCCAGACAGGTGGACACGACCTTGGGGATTTTGGGACCTCGATAAAGATTGTCAAGAAATGTGTCTTTTCTCTTCCATTCTGTTTTCGAAGAAAAAATTGTTTCTGCGACTTTGAACAGAGTCGTCTATCCATTGGATCATCTCGATGCATTTTTCGATTGCGTTGAATGAGACGATTGACGATTTGAAACCTGCGGTAGGCACAAGTGCGTCGTGTCGAGCCTCCAAGGACGAATTGTTGAAATAAAAATGTTGCGAAAGTTAACATGTTTCTCTTTAGGCCCCTTAATGTCTTTAATTCCTTTTGCATCGGTGATGCAGCAGTCCGAGTGCTTGCTTGTATGAGTACGTGCAAGTTTTCGATCTGCGAATCGTCAGTGAGAGGGAGAAAATTGCCAAAGAGAGTAAGAAGGTGGGCAGGGAGGAGGAGAGAAGAGAAAGAGATGAAAGGAGAGTATGAGAAATGAGAGTCTAGCGAGGAGCAAGCGGCAGCAGCAAGAGCAGCAGGCATGGACCCGATGCGTGCAAGTCCGTTCAGGTATAACAGGTTAGAACAGCAGACCTCCCTTTAGAGAAGCCCTCTCTCTTTCTCTTCCATTTGCTCCTTTTCCATAAGTCTGACTCACTTTACCTCCATTTCGCCACTTTTTTACATACAGGGTGTGCTCAATTTTTCGCGACACACTTTCCTTCAATCCGATTATCGATTCTATTCGGAAAAAAATTGGAAAACAAATTTTCATTGGTCCGTTGATACACTGGGTCAATTAGACCCAGGATTATCATTTGGTCTCAATTGTCACGCCGGAACGCTCGCGCATTTCCCTAAGATCCACCGATTTTTCCAGCTCAATAATAATAAGCCACGGTCACTCATTGGAATTTTTTCAAAATCTCGTCAGGGAACCAATTTTTCTCAAAAATTGAAAAAAAATATAATTTTTTGTAACAAATGACACTTTTGCAAAATTTGAAGTCTTGAAGAATTTTTTTAAACGATTGAAAAGTTTTTTTCTTCGAATTTTTATCACGCACTCGCGATATTTTTCATCAAAAACCGATCATGGGGTTCTTGATGATAAACTTCGGGTCAGATTGACTCAGTGTGTCTATGCATTGGAGAAATTTTGAACGAGGCGACGGAGAGCCAAAAAGCTCGTTGATTTTCATGATTTTTTCCAATTGGGCCAAAGTTTCCGTGTGGATTGCGGTTGCTTTTGAGACGCCCGATATAAAAATGGTACGATAATGAGGGTTTTCAAGTTTTGCCGCCCTCGCGTGCCGACGAGGGACGACCATTAGGATCTGGGCGCACAACTCATCGCAGCACGACGGGTTCGTTCTTTCTTCTTTTTTGTTGGGTGCTCGGAGTCTTCTGTCTTTCTTCTTATATATATATATATATATATATATATATATATATATA
>JAPYYS010001131.1:0-27506 GCA_030522525.1 Campopleginae sp. 14b
TTCAAAAATTTGTACATTCATATTTAATACTAAGGAGAATGCTCACCAAATTTCATCAAATTTTATGATGTTGAAGTTTGCATCGTTGGAATGCAACGAAAATCTGTTTTTTCTTCAACAGAGCTCGTTATTATTTTGCAATATTTGGTCTGGAAAATAAAACGGTCATGTCTTGCGACCCAAAAACGAAATCGACACGAAAAATGGCCATAATTTCCAAAATTCAATAAATAATTAATGGAAAGAGAATTTTCCATCGAATCGCAACGTTCCGATTCTTCGTATTATTAAAGTTTCCGACACTTTCTTCAAATTTCCCCTCCTTAAGGTTTCTCGAGAAAGTTTCACTCGATGTCAAATGTGAAGAAAGTATCGGAAACTTTAATAATACGAAGGGGAAAATATTCCACGTACCTCCGCAAACGGAAGCAAAAATAGCAAAGGATAAAAAATAACATAAATAAATAAAATCTCGTGGGGTGCTAGATCATCAATTCTTTTAATGATATTCATATCACATATCTCCATTCATACATAACTAACAAACTTAGTCTCGTTACAATGACGATGATAAAGGTATTTGTTGAATTTTCTTGAATTTTTCTGTTTTTTTTTTTTTTTTTTTTTTTTTTTTTTTTTTTTTTTTTTTTTTTTTTTTTTTTTTTTTTTTTTTTTTCTTTTTTTTTTTTTTCACAATGTTTTATCGAGTTACACAGAAAGACAATACAGTTCGACGATTAAATCGGACACGGACCGTAAACGATGGAAGGAAAACGAGCATTTGTCTCTTGGCAGTGCCTATGGCTTCCAGACAAACGATCATGGGACCCCATGCTTCTTGATTTGTAAAAACTCGTAGAGACAGAGAAACAGAGAGCGAGCGAAAAAAAGAGAAAAGTGCGATGAATTTAGTTTTTTTTAATTAAACACTGAACGATGTAAATTAATTACATGGGTTAATGATGAAGAAACGTTCGTTTTGAGGCCCGAGGCTCGTGAAGGTAAACAGGAAATTGGACTAGGATTTATCGGGAATACAACGTCGCGATTCTCTCTGAACGTTCCGGCCTTATTTTCGCTTCCACGAGCAAAGGATTTGCCTTCAAAATCAGCTCAGACGTGTCCCTCGGTTCAATTATCATGATCGCGTATTATACATCGTTATAAAAGTACAAAGGCGTTTAAAAAAAACGAAGAAAAGCTGAGAGATGTAGGGGGAGGAGAAAAATCATGGAAAAGTGATGCACGTCACGCCTGTTGTGTAAAAAAAATAATACAATTGGATAATCGTGAGACGAGGAAAAAAAACGAATATTATCGAGTTGTTCGGGAGTGACCGGAGGATCTCGACAACGAGAGTGCGATCGATATTGTAAGACACGAATAATCATTGCGCTTTGGGATGAGCAAGCACGAAAATTGACTAAAAACATTGAGCCGATAAGAAGAAACGGTAAGATCGAAAATTCTCGAAACTCTGGGTTCCTCGTTGCTCGTTACTTTTCTCCGATAAAACCAGTTGACAAAAGGATCTTTGCAGCTCGTTTCGTCGTGGGATTTGGCTGAAGTGTGAATTTTTTTATCGTCGCTCGAGACTCCGGAGCTCGAGCAGGGCAAACCGTGATCGTTGTTCGAGTGATTTTTTCTCTGATCGTGAAATTTCATCATTTCGTTAGTCTCATCGCGCAGATGCTCGCAACTACGTGCATTTTTTAATAATCTTCTTAAGTTATCGACGCGAATCGCGTTTGGTAAATGCTCCTCGAGATAAACGGTCAAACTATCGATTTCGTAAGATTCTCTGGCTCGAGACTCTCGTGATTTATTTATCTTATGGCTACCCACGAGTCTGCACGATTTTAAAAAATAACCAGAACTAGTAGGAAGGGAAAAGGATGGGAAATATAGATTTTTGAGCCCCGAGAAGCGAAATGTTTCTCACGTGAGTAACGTATCGTCCAACTCTTCTATTTTGCCCTCTGGCTGGGACAGCACCTTCCGCAAAACTTTGCTGACGACGTCCGATAGTGACTCTCGTGCTCCAACGTCCAGGAGAGCCATGCAGCGCTACGGAAATGAAGAAAAAAAAACAAACATTTATACGAGTGTCGAAAAAAAATGCGAAAAAGTTGGAGATTCAAATTTTTCGGGAATTTTTGCTTTCTTATATAATAGAGGAAGCTATCTGACGCCGAAATTTTGTTTTTCCAGTTTTCAGTGTCAAAAATCGTCGAATCGCATTAATTTTTGAAAATTTCGTCAAATATTGTGAATAAGTTTGTACTTCCTTTTTTTTTTTATTATAGAATTTAGCAAAAAACTCACTTGTTGTTCCTCGTCGCCCTGTTTGAGTCGGAGAACCGCGATGAGGGCCAGTTCGCTATTGGCCTTGACGTATCCATTTTTTTCTTTTGTGCCATTGACCAGCATAGGGATGAGAGCCTTAAGTAGCTCCGGAGACATTTTATTGGCTGGTATGTTCCTGGCGATGTGAGTGCACACCCTGGCCAAGAGTTGTTTGACGTCGTTGTTGTTGTTGTTCATAGAGCGGACGAAAGGAGTGAGAATAATTGTTGGAATTGGAAGGTTTTCCATCATGAGATATTGGAAAAGATATCCACAGGCTCGGAGGCCGTTCATGGCGATCTGGACACGGTCGGCGGCGAGGTAGGAGAGAATAACTTTGCAGAGACGTTCCTCTTCGTTGGCGGTGTAAATAGTGGCAGGGGATTCTTTGAGGAGAACGAAGAGGGCAGCGGAGCGTCCATGCCTAAGCATCCAATCGGCGTTGACGTCGTTGCAGAGGAGATTGTCATTGAAAGCGTTGACGAGCTGCTCGGGGCTCAACCATCGGAGAAGGGCGCCGTAGCAACCAGCGACGGCGGTTCTGGTGACGTCGTCGGAGTGTCCGAGCATAGAGCTCAAAGTAACGAAGACTTGTTTCCTCATCGGTTCGGTCATTTTGTCTCCGGCGGGTGTGAGGACTCCTCGGAGTGCCTGGAGCATTGTTTCTCGGATCGCAGAGTCATCGGAGGTCTTGATGCCTGTGTGCAGCTCGGCAAAGAGAGGATCAGCCCGGGTGTGAATGACGATGAGGTTGCTCAGTGCGTAAGCAGCCTTGAGCCTCACTTGGCGGTTGCTGTCGTTCAGAGCTTTGAGGAAAGTCGTTTGCAATTGTGGTAAAAATTGTTTGAGCATGACGCCGACCTTGCCGAGGAGAATGGCGAGGGTTTCTAAGACGGCGGCTTTGACGCTCCAGTTGAAACGATCTCCGAGGATACGAATGAGAGGTCCGGTGATATGGACGACGCTGGGCTGGAGAGCATTGGCGCTGGTGAGCTTGATCACTTCGCCGAGACCCTGAGCAGCTTGTTCTTTAGCTTCGGGCATGCCGTTGAGAATGGCTTCGCGGAAAATTGGCAAGATCGGTGTGATGCCTTTGGGCAAACAAAAGCCTGGGAGTAACTCTTGTCCCTTGAGATCCGAGACTGCGAAACGAACGGCTTGTCGAATGTCTTGAACGTGGGCGATTTGTTGGTCGGAGCCGAGGGTTTTGGTCACCGCGGTCAGAGCTTCCCAGCTTTTTTGCAAGACTTCCTTGTCCTCGTCGGTGAAAAGGTGCAAAAGGCCACGCAACAGCTGTGGCACGTATTGGCTGTAATCGGCTCGTGTGTCCCTGCAAAAAGCGCATAACAACGTCGCGGCGCTGCGTCGTCGAGAGACGTCGTCCGCTTTGGTCGCGTCCATCAATTGGTCCATGACCGTCCGGACGCCGACCTCGTCCGTAATGGAAAGTATGACAGCCTGACAATACTCTAGCTCTTGGGGCTCGTTGGGAGTTCCCTGAGCGCTGGAGAGCGCGGTCAGCAGGGCGGGCAGAATTTTGTGGAGGAATCTCGTGAGCGCTTCGCCCGCTACGCTCGCCAATATCGAGAGAGCTTTCGTGTTAACGGGCTGGCTGGTCAGCTGAGGCACGAGGTAGGGCAACACGACGCGGGACTTGATGGCCATCACTTGGCGCAAGCCATCGAGTGTGTTTTCCGCTTCAGCTTGATCGGGAGAGTTCAATTGCGTAAGCATAGCCGGAAGAATATCGTCGAGCGCGCGGACGCCGACGGTCGAATGTAAACTGTCGAAAGTTTTGGCAGCGGCTTGTCTGACTTCGGGCAAAGGATCGCAGAGAGCTTTCCTCACCGTGGGGACAAGACTGTTGACAAAAGTGAGGACCATGTCTTTGCTCGTGCTGGCCATGATTTCGGAGAGTCCAATGCAAACGCCTTGTCTCTGATCGGCTTGATCGCTCTGGAGTCCTCGCTCGAGAATCGGAATTATTTCCGGCAAAACTCGCTCGCCGAGTTTTCTCACGAGATCCCCGAGAGTTCGGGCGGCGACTTGGCGCTTGTCGTAGCTCGTGCTGGCCAGACAACCGAGCAGGAGGGAGAACAATGTCGGAAGAATTTCTCGTAGCGTTCTCGGGGTGTTGGTGACGACGACTTTCCAAACGTGGAGCGCAGCTTGTCGCACCATCAGAGCGACGTCCGAGCGACCCATATAGAGACCAGCCAACACACGATTCCTTCGCTCTCCACCGAGCGCGTTAATGATCGCGAAGTGCGACTGTTCGGTACCGAAGTTGTCGTCCTCGCTGGCGGTCTCCGTCGACATTTTTCCGGACACACCGGAAATGTGGTACAACAGGTCACCCAATAATTGCACGGACGAGTACCGAATCCTCCAATTATCATCGAAAAGTCCTTTTTCTAGCTCCGGCAACAAAAGCATTATCGCTGTGTCCGCGTACAACGTTACGATCCTCTGCCCAGCACGCAATGCCGTTTCTCTCACGTACTCGTTCTCGTCCGCTAGCGCTTTAAGAATCGGATTTATTATTTGTCCTATGTAAGGCGTGAATTCCCTCGTAAAGGCACTTGGCATGTATATAAACATCATAATATAACCGTCTTTGACATGAGGAGCGATGTCGGTCCGTTCGGCGGTGCTGATTATCTCTGGCATGAGTTTGTGCAGCTTTTCGACTCCCAAGCCTCGCACGACTTCGGACAAACCTTGAGCTGCTCCGGATCTATCAACGCTGCTGGTTTCCGAGGTCAGGGTCTGCATGAGCCAAGGCAGAAGGTCCTCGAAGCTCGATTCTCCCATTCCACGTACCATGGCGCCAAGGGCACGCGCTGAAACGCTTCGAACTTCCGGCACGGGGTCCAATAAGCTGGTCTTGAGGCCTGGAATGATCGTCGGTAAGTACGGAGTCAAGTCTTTTTGGTCGGTCAACGAATACATGTTTCCGATAATCTGGGCTGCCATTTTTCGCGTCTCGGTCGAACGATCCATGAAGGCGCGTTGGACGACGGGCATTATCAAGGCCAACGAGGGCGCATCGATGAAATGTACGAATTGCGTGTCGAGCAGAGTCTGGAGACACGTCGCAGTCTTTCTCGATGGATCCTGGAGCGCTTTCAAAAGCACGGGCACAATTGCCTGGATCTCGGGGTTCCTGATCACGCTGCCGATCACTTTAAGGGCCTCGGCTCCGGCTTCTTGGACTTTGGTGTGCGAGTCGCTCAGAACTTCGATCAATTTTGGCACGATGCTCGGCAAACAGCTGCTCAATTGTTTGGGCGCGCAGTATGCCATTGCGCCGAGTAATTCGACGGATCCGGTCTTTGTTCTCCAGGAATCTTCTTCCAAAGCGGCGAGGAGACTCGGCAGAACGAGCTTGACGCCGTGAGCGGATAATTTGCTCATGACCACGCGGGCTGTGTCGTCGGTTGCTGTTCGTACGTACTGGCTCGAGTCCCCGAAGCAAAGCAGCAGATGAGGCAGCACGTGGACGATGTAAGGCTCGAAAAGTCTGCCCAGCATCGTGCACAGCATCTCGAAAGCAAACAGCGCCCCTTCTCGATGACGATAATTTTTTTTGTCCTGTATCGCGTTCGTCAATGTCGTCATTATGTCCAACTGCTTGAGAGCGAGGATTCCCATGCCTTTTATCAATCCCGCAAGACCATAAGCCGCTCCTTTGCGTTCGCCGTATTTGTCAGACTTGAGAAGCTGGTCCATGAGATTATCGACGATCCTGGGCGCGTCTTCCTTTATCGAGGGCACCAGATGAGGCAGACAGTTCGCCACAGCTTCTTGGACTTGTTGCGAAGGCGTCGACAACGCAGCGATCAATCTCATGACGATCGGCTTTATGCGAGGATCGTCTTTCTCCAAATGCCTCGCCAGAGAGCCCATCAAAATAACGACAGATTGTTTTATCGAATCAAAACTCCCGATCTTCGGTGCTTTGTCCATGAAATTTTCAAAAACTGGTAACAACGACGTGATGTTTGCTTTGCCGTGATAATCGACCGCGGCGACAGCTGCTACGAGCATCTCTGTCCGTACGGCAGTGTTGCGGTCCCCGAGGCCTGTGGAGACGAAAAACTGCACCAGCCGATTGATCGTCTCGGGCGTTAACAGAGGAGCCAATTGGGCGAGCGCCAGAGCGACTCCGCGTCGTGGACCCCACGTGTCGATAGGCTGTTCGACGACTCGGCCAAAATCGTTCAACTTCGGCGGTATCATGGCGAGTTTTTCTTGGTAAAGCTGCAGCAGCTGGTCCAGGATTCCTGGCATAAGTTCCGGCGCGTTCGTGAGCAGCTGGGCCATCGCCAAGGCCGCGGATTGTTGCACCGACTCGACCGGATGTGCGACGTCCTGGATCAATTCGTCGCAGAGAATTTCTGGACTGGCTACGAAACCGGAAGCTTCCCAAAGCTCGTCCGCTAGAATTTTGTTCTCGTCGCTCGTGTCGAACTTGGCGATCCAGACGCGTCGTGTCAGGCGTAATAATTGCTCGTAATCTTCCTTTTCCGAGGGAAACGCGAGTTTGATTATCATCAGAGCCCGGAGAGCTGCGTCCCGCACTGCAGGCAAATTATTTTGCAAAGCACCCATCAGCGAGTCGATCTCGTCGCTGGTCGCTGTCGCGCAGTCCGCAGTCCCGCTGCCCGATCGCGCGACGTCCAGGAAAGTCGCTACCGCGTGCGATTGGATTCTTCCGGTCGTTGTGCTCATGAGCTCGATCAGGAGATCGAACATTTGTTTCCTGGGCAGTAACCTCGGGTGGCGAGGGTCTTCGGAGTCGCTGGGATCCCCGCGCTGCTTCGCGTGCTCCTGGACGATCTGGAAACCTTCGCTGATCATCGATTCGTCTTTCCAGGTCAGCAAAGTTTTCATCACGAAAGGGAACACGTAGCAGAAAGCTGGGGCGATTAATAATTGCTTCTGACGCACTGTGCAGTTGTGCAGAAGATTCAACGTCCGGGAAATTGCCTTTTCGAGCTCCTCGTCTTCCCAGGCGACGTCCAAGTCGCACTGCGGTTCCAATTGCCTGAGCGTGACGTGCGCCACCAGCTCGTCCAAGCCTCGATCTCTCGTGATCTCAACGATTTTCCCCAGGTCGATATAGAGCTGCGACATGGTCGGAGCTGCCAGTGGAGAAACGAGATTTTTCAGGATCGGAGGCAACAAGTCTTTGAGGTAAAAGGACAAACGGAATTTGTCACCGAGACTCGCCGCCTTGACCATCGACACTGCGATCGTGATTTTCGCCTGGAACTCTCTCAATCTTTTTCTTATCGCGTTCTCACGCGCGATTTGACTCTTCAGAGCTTCTTCCTGCTTCGCTGTCAATTTCGGTTCCTTTATCTTACCTTCGCGTTTTCTTTTCTCGTATAATTCTCGTCGCAGTTGTAATTCTTCCTGTTGTTCCTTGAACGAGTAAACTTTGCTCTCGCGCTTCATATTCATCGAGTTGAGGATGTCGTTCTCGTCGTTGCCCGGGATGACGCTCTTGTCGTAAAGCTCGCCGTCCGGAGTGAGATACGTGAAGTATTCGTCCTTGGTGACTCGCAGGATCTCCGGGTCGTTCAGTTTGCTCGTTACGTTGGCGACGAGGGGGCCGAGCACGAGGTCTGGAGCAAGGGAGACGATCGTGCCCAGGGCAAGCTCGTACGAGGGCGTCGCTCGATAATTCTCTATGAACATCGTTTTCACTTCGTTGACGCAACGGACGAGAAAGTCTCGACAGGTGAGACCAAAGTTTTTCACGATTTTCGACCATAAGTTGGGGACGGCCTTGACGATCGCTGGATGATGCGCCGGGATCAAGGCATCAGCAACGAGGCGGAGAGCTGGTTGGTCGAACAGAAACGACCCGGAACTCACGGCGAGCAAACCATCGGCCAAGGATCGTCCCGTGACTTCTCCGTTGGCGAGACCCTCATCCTTGGCTTCTCGATCGCCTTCGTAGATCTTGGCGTTTTCGAGGAATCGATTGAATTCCTGGAGCAAGGCTTGCGCGGGTTCGTAAGTCCCGAGACCCGTGAGCAACTTTTTGGCCAGGGGAGCGCAGCGGCGACGAGTCGATGACTTTGGAGCCGTCACGCAAGCGATTATCGCACGATGTACGCCGTTCAGCGCCTTCTCGTTGAGGCGATCGGCGTATTCGACAATCAGTTTCTCGCAAAATTGCATCAGATTGTAAAGAATATCGTCGGGACACGTCGCCAAGAATTTATCCGCGAAAAATATCTGCTCATCGATCGCGCTCCAGAGGACGTTCTGCTTGTCGTTTTCCACTTCCCCGGCGATCACCAGTTTCAGGAGCAAATGAGCAGCGACCAGACCTTCCGTTACTACCGGCGGCTGGGCCGCTTGCTGCGTCGCTCGGGTTATCGCTTGGCTCAGAATCGGCGATAACGCCGCCGAGTGCGATGTGACATTGACTGACATGACAAGTCTTATGTAAGCGGTTCTCACCCCCGCCGTCGAGCTCTTGGCTGCCATGCCTTTCTTGAAAGTCTCGATGACGTTCTTCGGAACTTGATTGACGAATTTAGCGCACCACAGCGTCATCATCTCCAAAGCATGGATAAGCGTCTTCTCGTGCACTTCCGTTTCAAGAACTTTGATAAAATGCCCGCAAGCCACTTCCGCTGTCGTTTGGACTCCGCTCCCTGACGCAGCATTTTGGCTCAAGTTCCCAGCCCCTTGTAACACCGAGATCTTGTGCGTCACCATCGTCAGCTTTCCCTCCGAACCATGAAACACCGCGAATAACGATGAGAGTAGTTTCTCAAGGGCGCCTGTGTCCGAACACTGAAGCGACAACCGTCGACAAGCGTCAGCTGCCGCTTCCCGCACAGAATCCTCTTTCGAATGAAGATTCGCAAACAAGCCTTTACTTATTTCCTCGCTGTACCGACTAAGGTCGAGGCTCAGACCGCTGAGGATGTGGGCAATGGAGTCGATGATTATTTCCGGATTTCTTAACATGGATTTTTGCAGCGCCGGCAATAATTGATCTTTGAAATCGTCGTGCGTCAGGCGGCGGAGAAAAGGCTCCGCCGCTTCGACCACGTACAACTGTGGCATTTTCTTACAACTTATCGCCACCTTAATGAAGGAATCCAGAATTTTTACCTGTGGAAAAAAACGTCTCGTTTCTATTCTGTCTCAAATTTTTGATCATGGCAGAAAAAAATCGAACGGTACTAGAGAAATCTATGCAATTCCCCCCGGGGCGTCGCTTACCTTGAACGTGTCCGCGAGCTTTTCCTTGTCGTTGAGAACGAGGTATTTCGTGAACAAACTCGCGAGTACTATGACTCCGTTGCTGGCTTCGAGGCTGCTCAATACTTCGAGATACCTCTCATCCATGTTTGCCGAGACTTTCCACTGATAACTCAGCAGAGAATAAACTTTTCTGTTAAGCTTTGTGTCCATAGAGGCAACCGCGGCTGCACTCAAATTCGCTTGGGCTTCGATAACTTTTGGTAATTCGTCTTTCAGTGATTGAGAGTTTTTGCTTACTGCGTGCTGAACGAGCAGCGTCGACCATTTTAGTGCCAAATAAGCACTCAGGGCTGTATTTGTACTGCAAGGAATTACGTATTGATGAAATCGATTTTTTGAGACGTCATCGGTAAAAAATTAATTATTTCCTCGAATAATGACGAAATTCGAGGCTAAGAACGATTCAATCTTGAAAAAAACTCACGTTGGTACAACGTTTTTGTGCCACTCTGCTTGCTCCATAATAATGGCAGCTAAATGCTTGACAACTGCTTCAGGGTGTTGTTTGATCATAGCAACAATCAATCGTTTCACGTAAGATTGGGAAGCAGTGTCTTTGTATCGATGCAATGTGATTGATGCAATCTTACATATGCCCCCGAGTATCTTGTCATTGATAGCTGATGATTTAAGGTTATATTATAGAAACGAATGCATGCCATTGACAGATATTGTAGTTGAAGTTAAAAGATTATTGGAGGGGATTGGAGGGGAGAATTAATAAGCAAATTAATTTTATGTATTTTTTGTTGTTGTAATTCGACTTACCAGGATTTGACAACACGTTAATGACATTCTCGAATATTTCGCGCCGCTCATTTTTCCCAGCGGTTTGAATACGATTCGGGAGATCTTTTAACGCTCTCGTTAACTGCAAGAAAAAATGGATTTATCCTGTGTTTCTTACAACTGTGCAAACCGAATCGAATAACACTTTTCGGCTTTTTTCCACGTGACAAACTCACCTCGGCATCCGCCATATTTGAGTTGATTTGTAAGAAAGCAACACAAGCAATACACTTCCAGAGAAGTACAGTTCTTATGGCCGCTCTGAAGACAAACTTTCTCAGTCGCGGACTGCCGCTTGGCGGCGTGTTAGTCGCTCGGCGGTGGCTATCTCTTTCTTACCATGTACAGCAGTAACACGATTGAGCGAAGTACGGGAGGTCGAGTGATCAAATCTCCCTTCATGCACTTTTTTTTCTTCATTAATAACGTTAATACTCATTGCACCGAGTAAAACGCAGAGCAGGGCCATGTACAATCGAATCGAAACAACGGCTTCGACGGAAAAAGTGATCGAAGTACGCGTCACGCTTCACTCGACGTTTATCAGGAACACTCGAAAGAATAGAGTTTTCCATCGTATTATTTTGTAGTTTAACGTGTTTCTTGAATTTGACCAATACTTCTCTATTTGTCCGTGTCCCTGTCTTTTATTTTCCTTTTATATTTTCAAATTATTTTCTCTGGTTCCGTTTATCCTGTCCAAGAAATCACGGGAGATGATATGTAGCATGCTCTGTTTTATCTGTTTGTAATATTTACATGTTGCTCAGCCGCATAATACATGTGCCAGTTCTCTGTCGAGCGGATCGGGCTTCTGCAAGCGCGATCGAGCAGAAAAATATCTACGGCAGCTTCACTAGATGGCCGCTACTAAAAAGCGACGCTGTATAGGAACCATTTGAGCCCTATTGGGTTGGGAGCATTGGAGATCTCCCTATTCATGTCTGGTTATATATTGTAAACTGTGAAGTGGTGGTGAAAAGGAGGAAGGGAAAGGTCGGACGAAAAATTAACGTGAGCTAAAGTTTCATAACATTGAAAGTAAACTGAATAAAAATGAAAGAAGCTTCTTAATGCAGCGATTTCGGTGATTTTTCTATTCAGAATGGCAGCTCTTATGCGTCTGGGTGCAGTTCGTTCTCTGGGCAGTTCTCTCGTGAGATCGGTTGTAAAAGGACGAAGAAACATAAACACATCCTCGAGAAACAAAACAGTCCAGGATGGCAACACATGTGCATCGGATAATAAAAAGAAGAATTGGGTTTCTTATGGCTACAGCACGATCGACCCTTTCCTCGACAGAGTCACCATGCACGTAACGTCCTTTATGTCCATTTCTCTGTGTCTTGTTATCGGCGGTACCTACCTCACCTTTGCCCCTGATGCCAGAAATGTTGAGTGGGCCCAGCGAGAAGCGTACCTGGAGCTCAGACGCAGAGAGCAAGTAGGATTGCCGCCCATCGATTCCTACTACGTCCACCCAGACAAGGTGGTTCTTCCTACGGATGAGGAATTGGGTGATACAGAAATTATTATATAAAAAAACAACAAAAATGAACGAAAAATTACGATCGACCTGAGCATCTGTCAGTTCGAAGCGTCCGCGAGGACACATTTGCAATGTCTTTGTAATTAATAGAAAACAATGGAAGAAAGTCGAGTAGTCTTACGTGAAATTAAGTTCGGGAGATGCACTTCCTTGTTCTATAAATATAATATCTACAATAAACGATGGGGAAAGCGTATGACTGTCTCAAATTTATGATTTTTGCTCCGATATTTATAATTCCCCATCCCTCACCCAATTTTTCTTACAAATTCCGTTTGCATCCTTGGAAAAAGGCTCCTGAGCAAAAACACTGTCCCGTATGTGCGGAAACTCAAAAAGAATGCTCACTCCTCGTTTCTGACCCCTTAGAGTACACACTGGGTCGTTTTGATCCGACCAATGTTTGGCACCGATTATGCGTCAATTGATCGCACCGAATTTTTGGTTTAATTAAGAAATTCGTGCACGGCCATAAAACGTGGATAATAAATTTTAAAAAAGAAAAGATAAAATGCATATTTCCCGTAACTCAATGATACGAAAAACGTCTTGGGTCAGATTGACCCAATCCATACGTGAAGCACTCGAAGGGTTCAATAAATTTCGAAATGAAAAATTTTGAAGAAATAAAGAATTAGAATTTTTTGTTCAAGTCGCTGTACAGATTTATTGATTACAGAGTCAATGTAATCGGGTAATGAAACAATAGATCTCACACCGCTGTACTTATATTTCTTACCCATGTACTTTCGAAACAGTTTGCCACGATTGAGCTACTCTAAATCGTGTCCCCTAGTTTCTTGGTTATTAATTAATCTGACGAGCGCGCTTAAAACTCGAATAGCGCACGGCCCGAACACTCGGTTTGGTTGAATACAATTTTATGTTATGTAACAAAGGACACAACACCTGTGACAATATTTTCCCAAAGTGTAACAGTATTTTCAGCACTAACACTTCCGTGTGCGTGTGTGCTGCGAGGAAAAAGAAAAAGGAAGTAAAATAAAAGAGAGGGATTAAAATGTCGGGGCTAGTCGTTTCCTCGGGCACTGAATGGGTAAAAAAGAGAATCGGTACGCGACGCGTTCTCGTTGTCAACTCTCAAGCTCCAGAAACCTTGATGCTTTGAAATAATAGTCAAAGTTTTTATTCCATTTTTCTATTTGTTCAGTTTTTTTTTTGATTGATTTCCCGAAAATCAGTCTTTCCTCGCAAAGAGACTGGAAAACTTTATATACAGTACAGCGAGACTTCCGATCCTTTGACTCGTACGATAAACAATTGTTCTAAGTCTGAGAACGTGCTTGCCTTCCCATCGCAATGAACTGTGAAAAATCTTTGTGATAATTTATAAGAATGATTTATCGAGGCGGATCGATTGTTACGACGAGCTGAAGCGGTATAAAGTTTTATTCGTGTCGACGACCGTTGGAAGATGAAATCCATTCGGCTATTGCGCCGGAGTTGGAGTCGATAAGGGATTCGTGACGGTGTTGCTTGTCGGAGGCAATTGATTATGCTGATGTTGTTGCTGCTGCTGCTGCAACATGGGAGAGTAAAAGGCGGCGGTTTGTGGAAGGCTCGCGCTCACCGTGATCGGCGGCATACCCGGCAATTCTATGGGCGTCGTTACGATCGGAGGCTCCGGTGCGAGGTACGACGTCATCCCAGGAATTACACTCGGTATCGAGGGGTCGTAATTCTGCTGCGGATTGTGACTTATTACGGGCCCCATAGGCCCACTCATTTCCACCGGCAGGGGCGGCAGTGGGGGCACCGTCGGCATCCCGGGGATGCTCGGGGTATCTTGGTATCCACTTGTCGTTCCTCCGACTAAAAGTGTCCATGAGCGTTACCGAAATTTCAGAATCTATTTGTTTTTCAATGTACAGAGTCGAATCATCGTTTTTATCTCGAAATCGACACACCAATGTGCCTTGAAGTTTCACTAGCGATTAGATATCTCGATTTACTTTGGTCCAAAGTCATTGGGTGCATTTTTTCGATATCACAAAATCCGAGAATTCGTTTCTATCCTCCAGAACGACTTCAAATCCATTTTTTTGATCTGTTAACTACATAACGTGGTAAATATTGGACCCACGAGTTTCTGGCTCGTGAAATCGTTCTGAAAGCCGTAGTTTGACTTAAAAGAGGATGAATCTTTTTGTTTTTTCATACTAAAGAGCATGGTGTAGAGGAAATTCAGTTTCGTCGAGGTTTAATTGATAAAAAATCGATTTAAATGCTTGGAGATGGTGAAAAACTCACTTCGGAACGTCGTCAAGGTACGTAATGCAAAATCATATTTTTTAGAACTTCTTACTAGGTCGTATTATCGGAAATTGTAATCTTGGCATTAAAAAATCGAAATTTTTCGGTGTTGCTGCTGATTCTACTCACCATGAGGATAATTACTGGCAGGCTGAGAAAACAAGTGTCCCGTAGGATTGGTAGTGGTGGAGGCTCCAGCCACAGCCGGGTCCAGAACGTGATAAACGCTGCTGGTCGGTATCGTCGGAACCGTGGGTATGACAGGGGTCATAGCCACGTTCGTGCCTTCCCTTGGTTTGTCGATGTCGCTCGGTGCTGTAGTCGCGGCGTAGTTTTGAGGAATCGTGAAACCCGGTGGTACGCTGGTCACCGGATTTACGATGCTCGGGCTCGTGTACGCGCTCGGGGAGACCTGAGCAGCGACCGGATTCACTAGATTTGGAAAACCCGTTTTCGTCGACGTTTCGGATATACTTCTCAACGGTATTCTATGCAGATATCCGTAGCCGATCCCACATCCTAAGCTGGAAAAAACATGACGAATTTCCATTTTTCACTTTTTACCGCAAATATTTTTTATCTTCTATAGTTATTTATTATTATTATTATTATTATTATTTTTATGAATATATGCTGTTATTTTTTTTTTTTAATGATTATTTATTCATATTTTCAATATTCACTATTTTTTAATTATTTTTAATTAATATTTATTAATATTTATTGTCATTTATTATGTTTTATTATTATTTACTATTATTAACATGAAGGTCATTCTCTCGTGAATTATGTTTTAAATATGACTGAAGGAATTTCTGTTGAGACTCTTTTTTTCGAAGCCACAAGTTTTATGAGAAAAATCTAGTTTTGTTTTCGAAATACGCGATTTTTGGTTGTTGCTCGCAGTTTGTGATTTTATGGTGGGAAATTAATAGAATGCTCACCTTCCTTCACCACCCCAGGTACTATTGGGAGTGATAGTGACTTCGCGACACGTGTCTTCCTCAGTGTTGTACACGTAGAGCTTGAGAGCCCGGGACTCGTGGGCCTCTATGAGAGACAAAAGATCTTCGCTCTCGTGAAGGGCTGAATCTGAGCCGATGAGGTAATCGGTAAACGGTCTCAAACCAGCTAATTCTGCCGGGGAAGATGGATGCACTTCCTGGAAAATGAACATGCGTTTCGTAAGAGAAATCGTTGCAGGAATTGCGTTGGAGATTTTGGATCGTTTGAGCCGCACTCACCAGAACATGCCAAACATTCTCGTTCGCTCCTTCAAAGGAGCAGAAGCGGATGCTCACGCCGAGCAATCCATGGCCTCCCCATGTCATACTCGGCTCTATTACCGTTTGTCTCACCGACTGAGTCTTGCTGTTATAAACCGTCATTGTGAGTTCTTTGCCCACTCCGGCTTTCAGGATCTCCTTCAAGGTATCATTATCTTGATCCTGCCAGGACAAACGACGGATTAATTACAATTTCTCATTAAAATATCGAGAGAGTAATTCTTGTTGACGTTTTTTTGCCATCGTTCATCTCTGTCATCTTGTCATTATGTCATTAATGACACAAACATTATTTTAATAATGACCGAGAACCTGGATTAGAGTTATCTTGTTGTCATTGAATTTTTCCCATTTTTTTGTCACTTTTTCAATAATTTTCACGCATATTTCATCTTGTCATTAAGTCAATAATGACGAAAACATTACTTCAATAATGATGGAGAATCTTAATTACAGTTATCTTGTAGTTATTGAATTTTTCCCATTTGTTTTGTCATTTTTTCAGTAATTTTCATGCCTATATGTATATAAGTTGTTGCTGTCAGAGCCGAAACAATTTTTACGAGGATGAGTTCTATTCAAGTACATTTTTCAATATTTTTTGGTGTATAGATCAATTTTTAAGAAAATGGATTTACCAAACGTGTGTTGTTGATGGAAACAATGAAGTCGAAGAATGCTTCCAGCCCTGCTTTTTGTCCAGGCGAGTTTTCTTGTACCTGAATCAGAATCATGATACTTGAATAATTTCAGCATTATGATAAAGTATTATTGAAGAATTATTCAATGGTAAAGAGCTGCAGCAATAATTGTAGCAATATGTTAATTAACAGAGTCAATTGTGAAACTTTGCTGTGTACCTCGTTAAATCTTAATTTAGATGCCTCAATTTACGGGAATTTCGTAATTTTTTGTTAAAGTACAAAAGTTCGGATACGGAATCTGTGGAATACGAGAATTCGACTTGGCAAAAGGATAACGTTAACGAAAATATGAATAATGCAAGAAAATGTTGGATAAACTATTCATTTTCGTGAAAAATAATGCAGCTGCAAAAAATACTGGAACGAGGAGAAAAAATGCTAATGAATAATAAGTTTATTTGTTAAACTCACCCGGAGTACGTGATAACCCTCGGTACCACCACCGGGTATTTCTACGCTGTGGGAACTTCCCATTTTTAAAAATTCTTTATTCGTCAAACTATGCCCTCCAAAAATGCGAAAGCATCGAAACAAATGTAATCACGATAAATATTCCTTATTGACAATCCTATCGGCAGGTAAAAATTACGTGGCATTAGATCTCACACGACAAACTTCATGATGACGTTCGCGAATGCTGTGATACTGCGGATTCGTCAAAATACATGCGATGGTCAAACGGACCAGAGAAATATTTTTTTCCCTAGGAACCACCACTTTCTAGATATTTTATGTCAAGCTTACAAAGGAGATGTCTCTGAAGGTCATTTTTTCGTTTCACCGCTTGATACTGATTCGTAAATGATTGCGCAACCGCCTGCCAATAACTAATTATCAAAAAATCTTATTAATTTACCAATAACTACCAAACAACGATCATTCATGAAAAGACAATTTGTTTTTACTCGGGAAACCATAAATTGTACGAGTACGTTTACGGTGGCAGCACCGCACGGGGTTACGAATATCGAATTGTTTTGAAATAACTCAGCTGAGCATTATAACCCAACATTTCATTTGGAATCGACAAAAATATGTAAACAGTGAAACTGGGGCCGAATGAATCGTCGATTCTAATTCTTATACAATCGAGCAAGAATGTGGTCGAACATTTTGACTTTCACAGCAAAAAGCAACAGTTTTCGATCGTTGTTAAAATGCCATTCACGAGTGTGTTCTGGAATGTCATCACATGCAAAAATCTGTTATTCTACACACTTGCCAAAAGAAGCGAAGGAATTCACTTTGTACAGAGACTTATCCGCGAGAATGAAAGCCTGCGGGCCGATAACTGTAGCTGATTATATGAAAGAAGTGCTCACACATCCAACAGCCGGTTATTACATGAAGCATGACGTTTTTGGACAACAAGGAGACTTCATAACTTCTCCAGAAATCAGTCAACTGTTCGGAGAGGTATGTCGGACCAAAAATCGTATTTATTCAATTTTTTAACACGACATAGAATTTTGCACTTTCCAGACAATCATTCTAAGAACTCCCTATGCCAAAAAATCTCGAAATAAAGTCAAGATTTTCTCATTGGTAGCGATTTTGGAAAGAATCGTTTCTTTTTAAAAAATTCGATATTCATCAATGAAATTCCAGATGATTGGGATTTGGATTGTTAACGAGCTGTCTAAAATCACCGGCGATTCTTTCCAACTCGTAGAACTGGGTCCAGGTAAAGGAACATTATGCCAAGATATCTTAAGGGTGAGTTTTATTTTTAAAAATCCTAAGACTCGTTTTCAATGAAGCAAAGTAGTTTTTATAAATTTTTCGTGGTATCGTCAGGTTCTGAAACAACTCAAAGTGGACAACAGAGTATCTCTTCATTTGGTGGAGATAAGTCCGGCTCTGTCGACGATACAATCAGAAAAATTGTGCATATCCAGTGAAAAATGTTCTCAGGAGGTTTCAGAAGAAGGAAACTCTGTGAGTCACTACCGGGCAGGCCTGACGGAAGACGGAATTAAAGTTTTTTGGTATAGCTCCATCAAAGATGTTCCAAAAAAGTTCAGCGTCTTTGTGGCCCATGAATTCTTCGATGCGTTGCCGATACACAAGTTTCAGGTGCCAGCAAACAATTTACAGTGAAAATAATGCTTTTCCCTCGACCTTAGAACGGCAAACCAATTTTTTTGAGCTTTAAATTACAAACCGACGTAAATATTGACGTCACGGATTTCTCGTTCGTAAAATCGTCTCGGAAGGAGTAATTTGACTTTAAAGTACATCAATCTTTTCGTTTTTTCATCTCACAAAGAATGGTCCAGAAAAAATTCAATTTTGTCAAGTTTTAGTTGACAAAAAATCGATTTGAATGCCTTAAAGTTCTCAAAAACTCGAGGACGTGGCTCAAAGTTCGCCTGGATCTCAGTTCTAGGGTTAACGTGGCTTTTTTGTCGATCTCAGAAAACTGGAGACGTCTGGAACGAAGTCCTGATTGACATCGATCCTAGGGCAGAAAACGAGAAGAAATTTCGCTACGTATTGACGAAAAGGCCAACACCGGCGAGCACAATATTCGTTTCGGTGAGATTGAAAATAATTTTCGGAATTTTTGGAAAGTTTGATTGTCCAATGAAAATTCGATTTTGATTACAGAAAGACGAGAAAAGGGATCACGTGGAAGTGAGTCCTCAGACGATAGTAATGATCGATTACATGGCCTCGTTTCTCGAGGAGTTTGGGGGATTTTCATTGATCGTAGACTACGGTCACAACGGTGAGAAGACGGACACGTTTCGATCGTTTCGGCGGCACAAGCAGCACGATCCTTTAACGGAACCAGGAACTGCCGACCTCACAGCCGACGTTGATTTTGCGCTGATAAATAAAATCGGTCAAAGAGGAAACCGACTCGTATCCTACGGTCCTGTGACTCAATGCAGTTTCTTAAAAAACTTGGGAATCGACGTGCGACTACAGATGCTGTTGAAAAGCGCTTCGGACGATGAGAAGCGGCACATAGAATCCGGATATCACATGATCATGGACGAGGACAAAATGGGCGCGCGTTTCAAGGTCTTCTCGTTATTTCCCAGCGTCCTCGAGGCTCATTTGTCGCAATGGCCAGTCGCCGGTTTCGAAAACATCAAAGAAGTCACTCCGGAGCAATAAATCGTTCAAGTAAAAAAAGCTCTTGTCTATTTTTTCCCGGAATGTCATTTTCCTACGTAAAAAAATGGATTTTCAGGTCTTGGGACTATTTCGGAATTTGCAGATGAAAAAATTCACCACAACACGTCGCTCCAGCCTGAATAATAAAACGCCGCCAATCAAACTCTCGAGGGATGTCAAAAAAAAGCAATTTGAAAGAAAGTAGTTGGAAAAACCACGAACGGCGCCACTTGGACGCGTAACAGATATCTACAAGTTTCTCCACCACCGAGTCTGTATGTCAAGTTTGACACGTTAATACTTTTGCATAGTGATACGTGAAAAGACATCACACGTGTTGTGATGCGAGGTTGTTATGGATACGTGTATAGGCACGAAAAGCATCATCAGCTTTCGGCGCGCTGATAAGCCCTCAGCTCGCGCCAATATCTATATTCCTCCGATATGTACATGCATGTGTTAAAACGCAAAAGTAATACACGATTTTACACGCCCTGCTATACAAACAATAGGCACACTACGCTACCTCGTTTTCCTGCTCTCCATATAGTCAATGTTTTATTACGATGCTAAGTGACAAACTCTCTCTCGTATTCTCAGTACTTGCCGAGACTTCTTCGGCCGCGTTTCGATCATTTAATTCATAAAATACATCAACTTTTCGTGAATTTTTCGAAAGTTCATCGTGTCCCTGGCTTTTTAGACCTGCACTTAGGATCAAACAATTCAAACGTTAGCTGTGAGTATGTCTACGAACAAAACTTACAAAAATGCATTCTGAGCCTTTCGAGTCCCCGATTTTTTGTCGCTGGACAAAATTTTCTTCAAATAACAAATTTTTGAAAGTCTTCACGCCTCTTGTGTCTTTTCTTTTTTGAAAAAATAAAATAATGACATCGCAAATGTTGAGTTTCATGGATTTTTGCGATTTCCGTTGTAAAACTTCGAGATTTTGGTTTCGATTGTCGTAGACGTCAAACGTTTAATTTCTGTTGCGTGCCAAGGATTTTGAGCGATAGTCTTTTGATTTTGAGCACAAACACATGTCGGAATGTTGTCTATCGTAGTTTGCTCTTGACAAGCCGCGTCAAGGATGATCTATATTCATTTTTATGCGATTTAAGTTTCTATGTTTGTACAAGGCCTCCGAGTAATATCAATTTTTTGTTATTGGAAGAAAAATGAAATTTGAAAAAGTATCGATCATCGGAAAAATCCACGGAAGCGCGAGGTTCGCATCCAATTATTTTGCATCACAAACGAAAATTTGTATTATCATCCCCTATGATGGTGGAGGAAAATAAACCGAACGGAAATACCTGCTCAGCATATTGTATTGGGTCGCTCATCGAGGTCGCGGACAGGATCGATTGTCGGTATTTTATCATTTATGCCAAATGATACAGAGTCACGCGATGTAATATTTAATTATTTTATCTACGATTGTCATGTCCAGCCGTTTCCGTTGACACGGTGAAGAAAAAAATGCGCCGGGTCAGGGAGCTGATTTTATTTTAAACGTTGCATCAAAATTTTTCTTGAAACCGATTTTTTTCTGGCACAGGGAATAAAAAAAAAGGAACGATCTGTCAGGTGCTTAAAGTTGATTAACAAGTTCATTTATTAATTACAATCGAACGTTTGTTCCTCAAAAGTATTTCGCGAGGTCAGTCACTGGAAAAAAGTGTCCAAGTCTCACGTGAAATGCAAACTTGTTGCGCTCTTGACCTTGTTTCGTTCTTGGACTTATTTCGCTCTTTCTATGTTACGATTGATTCCTGAATTGAAATCATTCTCTTACACTTTAATCGGAGAATTATAAAGTAAAGGAATTTATGAATGAATGGGAAACGAGGAATGTCGTGGGGCTATTTTTAGTTGAAAAAATCGATAATAATTATTTGGTCAATTATATGAGACAAAACTGCGAGTTATCGTGATCATGTCACTACATTTTTTTACAGCAATTTCTGGAACTTATTCACTTATGGGAATTTAAATGAAAATTAGGGAGCTGCAGGATTCTGGGGGATTTATTTTCGGTGAATTTTCGATTTTGATTCTCTTCCTGGATGGAAATTTTAAGGGAATTTAGTGTCTACACAACTTTTGCTGTTTCTATGGCATTTGAATGAATCTGCACAAATCCTTTTTGCTTCGTTGTACCATTAACGTCGTAATGTTTCGATTGCAAAAAAGTTTCGAGCTACCAACGATAAAGTTACATTTGAGTAGTGAGTCATCTGGGCGGTTACGGATGAGCCATCGCATTACACTCCTTTAATTTTCAGATACAATGTTCAATCGACCACAAAGCGCGACTACGAGGCAAGAGGCGGAGATGATCAATAAAGCGCAACGGGCCTTATCCGGCACTACGGATATTATCGAAAAAATACGATTGCTTTGCTTAGCAAGAGGCGCCAACGGAATTCTCGGTCTTGCCAGGTACGCATATAGCAAAAATATGAAATTAAGTTTTTTTCCAAATACAAATGAACGAGAAAAACATTGGCTAATGATTCACAATTACGTTTCGAAAATACTTCTGATTTTTTTCCATTGTTCATCAGTTTAAAAAATTAGAAAATAATTTGAAAATATTTGAAAAAATTAGGAAATAAGTTAAAAAAATTACAAAATAATTTGGGAAAATTCGAATAAATTACCAAATAAGTTTAAAAAATTACAAAGTAATTTGGAAAAATTCGAAAATAATTTGGAAAAATTGGAAAAAATTTGGGATAATTTGAAAATAATTTCCTAATGCCGCGGAAAGGTTCGAAATGAATGATAAAATTGCATGGTATTCCGGAGTAAAATTTCATGGCAATTTTTAGAAATTTTTTGAAAATCTTTCGTAATCAACGTCGAGGCCTAATGTAACGGACTCCCCTATTTTCATTGCTAATTAGTACCGGCATGTTTCGATCCATGCCCCTACGTCCGGTTTCCCCTTGGCGATAGCGATTACGAGTAAATATTCACCTTTGTTTTTCGTTTTTCAGGGTTTTTCGACGCATGGACGATGATGAGAATAAACAATTAAGCGTGGAGGAACTTGCGACTGGTTTGAGCGAAGTTGGTTTCGATGTGAGTGAAGATGAAATTGCTGAACTGTTTACGAAATTGGATGAGGATGGAAGCGGCGGGATCGATCTAACGGAATTCATTAAAGCCTTGCGAGTGAGTCGACTTCATTATTTCGCGTTCCCACGATCATTTCTGCCTGCAAAATTCAAATATTTTACGTCGAAAAATCCTCACGTTCGGACTAATGTTTCTTGCAGCCTCCCATGAACGAAAGTCGAAAGAAAGTTGTACACCAAGCCTTCGAGAAACTCGACAAAACTGGCGATGGAGAAATTACTGTCGCTGATTTACGCGGCGTTTATAACGTCAAATGCCATCCTCGGTACATCAGCGGCGAAGAGAGCGAAGAAAACATTATGAAAAAGTTTCTTGGAAATTTCGAACAAGACAACACCAAAGATGGAATCGTAAGTGTCTCGATGTCCAAAACATCGATACGCCTCCAAGATACATGATTCGGGGAATTATCAAAATAAAAAATCCTTAAAATCGAATAACAGTTTACTGCTGTTATTTTGATTATTTTTAAAAAATCGATCACAAGCAGAAATGTTTCTCTGATTATTTGGAAATTAAATTAAAAAAATTTAGTTAAGTTCCTGATCGAACAACAAATATTTTTTCAATCCATTATTAATTTAATTTATAAAATCACAAATTCTCAAAATTTAACAAATCATTACTTCCGAAAAATCGATCACAAACAGAATTTTTTTTCCATTTATTTGGAAATGAATTTATTGCATTGTTCAAAGTTCCTGATCGAACCAAAATTATGTTTTATATTCATTATTAATTCAATTTATAAAATCACGAATTCATAAAATTAAATAAAAACATTAATTTTGAAAAATTGATCGTAAGCAAAAATGTTCCTCTGATTATTTGAACGTTAATTTTTCAAACTGTTCAAAGTTTTCGATCGTACTAAAAACATTTCTTCTATCCATTTATAATCCAATTTATGAAATTTCGGTAATTTTTTTGCCGATTTCGATCTTGAATTGCGACAAAATCTCGTTTCTTCATCCAGACCAAATATTGAGCACTAACGACGAGCTTTGCTCAAGAAAAAAAAACGGAATTTTGTTGCTCCGCAACGAGGCAAACTCAAATCTAACGAACTTGTTGATTATCGTGTAAATCGATTTTTTTTCTAGGTGACGGAAGAAGAATTCATGAATTACTACAGTGCAATCAGCGCGAGTATCGATCACGACGCCTACTTCGACTTAATGATCCGCAACGCCTACAAACTCTAAAATTAGCCCGAACGATAAAAATAAATATATGTAATAAATAACAAAAAATAATATGACATCGGTCGAGGAAAAACATGTTATTAACATTTTTAAGAAGATTCTGTTATCGACAAAACAGATGTTTATTGTGTGGTGGGTTTTGAAGGAATAATTTAAAATTACGATTATCGTCAGAAATTATTGAACCATTTCGTAACATTTGGGGGATGAAAGAAATCATAGAATATAATTCAATCAATTTATTCGAGAATCCCATGAATTTTTGCCTGTAAACTTAAGTAATTTGTAATCCTATTGACATTCATGAATAAAGTGTTGTCAAAAGATTTTCGATGTATCGTGTGGATGGAAATTTCGTGATTGATGTTGATTTTTTCTATCGTACTTTTCGCTTTGTACTCCGTTCAAAATGATTTTTCTTTGTAACTGTAAATCGGAATGAATTTGAGACATTGTTTTTGGTTTTTAAATTTTTATTACTTGATATTATGTGAATAAATAAAAAATACTACAGCAGACAAAATTGTGACTCCAAAAATGTTTTGTGCGCGCGATAAACAAGATCGGCCTGAAGAGAACGTCCAGAGATAATTTTTTTTGAATGACTGGAACACAAAAATGCAAATCTGGCTGTTAAGTGCGTAGAAATTTTCAAAATTTTTAGGAATTGAAAAAAAAAAATTTCTCTCCGGCGGGGAATCGAATCCCGGTCTTCCGCGTGACAGGCGGGGATACTGTCCACTATACTACCGAAGATGGAAGATTTTTTATTCCGAAATTTTAGGAGAGTGCGGGAAAAAAAGGTAAACAATCATTGACTTGTTTTGGGCGATAAAAATAAAAGAGGCTATGCTGTAAAAATCTTTGGGAAATCCGTAAATTCATAAAAGAGAGTTGCTAAAATATATGTTTGCCACTGGAAAGATCGTCATGCTTGGACGAAGGATATACGCGGAGTAGAATTGGAAATCAAACACGAATTTAGATTGTTCCTGAACGATGAATGTTCAGGTTGGAATCAATATCGATGCGGCAGTTGGAATATAATGATTTCAGAGGTTATAATTCACGTCAGTATCACTTGCATTGTTTCGGTAAAACTACGCGGTTGTTGCGCGGGTTGATGCACGTTCTAACTGACTTTCTTTGTTCTCAGCGCTCTCCACTCTGATTCGCTGTATTCCAGCGACAAATGGGGTCACGTGATCCTTGCCCGAGACTCAAAAAAGATGCAAAAAGTCGCCGCGTCGAGCAGCAGCGTCCGGTGGTTGTTGGCCGGCCGTAAAAAACGTCCACGCTTGGGTATATGCATCGGTCCCGAGACTCTACCGAGTGTCTTTAGATGGTGGCACTTGCCCTTAGTCTATAAAAAATATTCCGGAGTCTACTGGGATTCCCGAATGCAGCTTCGTGGTTTCTAATATGTTCCGTTGGGATTGCTGGTTACCGCTGTTTTTGCGTTGTTACCATTGCCTGTTGCGGGATTCCTTCTTTTCTGTCACATTGTTGCGGCTACACAGCGCAGAATGTAAACAAATGATTGTCGTTTCTTTTACCTCCGAGTTTTATCCGGAAGATATTTCAAAATGTCCTCCGGAGAGGAAAATAATCACGGTCGTAGCAACTGGCGGGAGTCGCCGTCCGGTGAGTGTCTCGTAATTTCGTCTTATTTAGCGATATAGAAAAATAATGGGCCATTTTTTTTTACATTTTTCAATCGTGCGTCAATCGTTTTGACAGCTTGATGTAAAGTCACGGGCTCAGGCTGGATCCCCATATATTTTCTCCAGAAAGTGTTAATTCACGTTACCGGAAACTTGTCATTCTCTTTCCCTCACATATATAGCAAGAAGACAATCAGCAATGTCTACGCAACGCCCTAAAACCACTGAGACTGTCAATGCAATGGCTTTGAGAAGATATGATTATTTATTGTCCGATCGCTTTTCGACTGTTCTAAGCTTGAACTCCATAGTAAAAGAAAAACGCTCGACTCGCCGACATGATTTGGAAAATGATGATTTTTTTTTCAAAATTCTCGCCTGGGATCCTGCTTGGGTATCGCAGGTAAGATCTATCGTTTATACTTCTATTGATCACTTATTACTATACGATCGAACGGAAGGAAGTAGCTGCTTTTTGATAAAGCCAGTCTTTGTCTACAAAGAGTTTCTTAATTGTTATCAACCTCAAAATCAAACTCCTTGACAGGTCACAAAAAATATTTCATTTCAAATGCGAACAATGCTACTTTTTTTCCATAACGATATTAAAAAGTTGTTGCAGCCAAGATTTCGGTGATGAAATAAAAAATTCAGGCATTCATGGTTCCTCATGGTTTGATACTTTGCTTCGTGATGTAAATTTCGATGCAACACGGAGAGACTAGTTTTTTCTGTTAACGATTTCGACCGTTTACAATTTGGCACAAAAAAAGTTTTTGTCTTCGCAGGAACGAGAAAAATCGGGAATGCCGCTACGTGCTGTAGCTGAAGAGTCAATTAGTCCGATTCCTTTAAACTTCAATAATCACCAAGATTATTGTAAGATTATGGAACCACTTTTGACCTTGGAATTCTGGGAGCAAATCTCAAAGGCGATGGATGTTGAAAAGACCAGAGTTCCCAAGTGAATAGAAAACAAAATGTCGATTCCAAAATGATCTATTTCAAAATCAACGTTGCCCGATAGAGACTGAGTGGACAGTAAAAATGTTGACAATATTGCATTTTAGGCAAGCGCCAACGCTGTGTTTTGTAATCAGAGTTTCCAACACGACAGAGGAATGGGAACCGAGCCATTCCCAATCACAGCCTCCAGAGTGGGTAGTGGAGCTTAGGGGCATCGTTTCCCGCAAAGATTATGATTCGGACAATTATCCAAATCGTGGTGACCTCGTGGTGATCGAACAGGAACCTCGTTCTGGAACAAAAAAACCTCTGCAAATTTTCGCACACGTGGAGGAAATTGATGCAGGTGCGATGCCGTCAAAGCATTATATTGAAAATTTATGCAAGCCTCGAAGCATTATGTTTCTTCAACAAAGTTTCTTCGTATTCGGGAAGCATAATAGTTAGAAAATGATTCTATTTTGTTTACAGTTTTTTATGTGGAAACCCCTAATGTGCTACTAATGTATTCGCTATATGTAAAACCTACGAACATTTGGCGTATAAGAGAAAAAAAAAAATGCACACTCCGGAGAATGTTTAATCTTCGATCAAATGTGCGAATGATTGAAGGCCTTCGGTATTTAAATTGTTCGCCGCTCAGGCAGCAGATTCTTCATCCCAAATTCGAGGATTTGAAATTGTCGGAGATATCGAGTTCGCAGCCTCGATCACTAGTGACCCAGGTCGTCGTCCATTTCTTCACCGAACGATCCCTTTTTTCTTCAATCTAATATGCATTTTTCATATGCTGTTTCTTTGCGCAGGATGAACTCAATCCAAAACAATTAGAGGCTGTGATTCATGTGACGGGATCTTCCAAATATCAGCCAAAAATATTTCTCATTCAAGGCCCACCTGGGACCGGAAAATCCAAAGTTATTGTCAATCTCGTGACTGAGATACTTTTCGGCAAGAATAACAACAGAATGAGGATATTGGTTTGTGCCCCATCGAACACAGCTGTCGATGAAGTAGTCCGCAGATTGCTCGATGTCCGCAAACAGCGTGAGTATTTTTTTTCTGTTGGACGTTCGTTCACGTTTTTCCTCGTTCCTTCCCTTTTTATTAAGGAATATATATATATATATATATATATATA
Organism: Campopleginae sp. 14b; assembly: GCA_030522525.1. NCBI lineage: Eukaryota > Metazoa > Arthropoda > Insecta > Hymenoptera > Ichneumonidae > Campopleginae sp. 14b. Next base: position 27,497 of record JAPYYS010001131.1, read on the forward strand.
TATATATATA
>JAPYYS010001132.1:0-51984 GCA_030522525.1 Campopleginae sp. 14b
GTGCTACACCGGACCGAAGATCTACTACGGTGTTGTTGAGAATACGTTGAAAAATATATATATTGTTATATTTTCACAACTGCATTTGTTTTTTGCGAGTTTGCATTTGTTTTTGATCTCGATCTGTCGATTATTTGCTTCCGGGTATGGTGAAACTTCAAGAGTGCGTATCCAGAGTACGAGGCATGCGCTCCAGAAGGGTGTACATCCCTTAATATTCAAAATCGAAGTGACGCACTAAATCACGATAATGAGTTATTCACCGACCCTTAATGCCCGTCAGCTCTGATTTTATTAGGCACGTCAAGCATCGGCGTATATATATATGCTTAATGGACGTGGGTAATTTTCAGAGTTTAAACTATTCTGTATAATAAGAAGATAATTGCTGCTGCTCGAGAGAGTCAAGCTCAATGTGATCATCCCCTTTCTGTTGTCTTTGGAGTGGCCCAGCAGCGATAGCAATTTAAATTGTGATTTTGTTATCAAAAAGCAGTCTTCGGCTGAAGTAGCAAACAGCACGTTTGCGCCTTTTTGACACTAACCAATCGATTTCTATCATAAAACTTTAGGAAATAGGCGCACCCCCGGGCTGTTGGCGAAATAATAACTAGCATGGCTAGCCATGGCAACCGAGCTTATACCTCAAACCATCGGCCACAAGCTCCTGAATAGAATATCCTCTCATAAACGTAAATACCTCGGTCTTGAACTCTTCGAGTTTATGGCTCTGGATAATTAACTGTTTAAATATCGTTAACTATTATTTAACGAGCTATAGTGCATCTTGAGGACTGCGTCGATCACGGGTACGTGATCTTTGCACTAACTACTCCTGGTAAACGCTTGCAAATTCACAAATTGACTCACAAACAGTTGTTTTAGCATATTTCCATAACTCGATCGATATAAATAAAGGAATGGATATTTTAAAGTAATTTTATTAATAAACAAATGTTTTATAAGTTCTGGTTACTCAACGTTACATTTTCTACAAAACGAGACGTTTAGCAACGTACAAAAAATTGTAAAGCTGATGCTGCGGTTGGCGTCATGGTCGTTACTGCACCCGCAGCCGTTAGTTTCGTGTAGGCACCTCAAAGGTCACACGATGTGTGTTGAGTGTTCGGAGGAAAGTGGAAGGAAAAAGAACGTCGCGAAAAAAATGATCGTTTTATCACAACTTTCTAGAAAGTTGAGAGATTGTTTTGAATTAATGAAAAATTAAAGCAAAACCGAAACTACGATCGAACTGTCAACGATTGACGTCAGTAGCGTTGCCAAGCTAAGTCACAATGATTTCCGTACTATTTTTCTCATGAGACGAATGTCTCATGTTCGACAGATGATTTTCGACGTTTCGGTCAATTTTTAGTAAAGTCCGGAACCGAAATTACATCTTTATTCGCGAATGCTCTCGGGATATGGAAAAATCGATTTTTTATTATGAAACTTTGGCAAGAACCACTGAAAATATTTAAAAACTTTAGACTTGCTTTTTCTTTTATGAACAGAAAACTGAGCGAGGAAAACTGCACTTGTTGGATGCCCAACATTTTTTATGGAATGAAAAAATCTGTTCCATTGACTTGATTGCATTTTTAGCAAACTTTATGGTGTTCGTGTTTCACTTTAGTGTCTGATCCGTATTTTTTGTCTGGGTGTGTCGGTAGGGATGAGTGCCTGGAAACTCGCGGGGTTCAGTGATTAATTGCCGCGAAACTGTACGCGGTGAGAGGTTTCAAAATTTTGCACATCGATCACCCAAAATTGTCGATTATATTGAATTTTACCGTCACGCTCGAAATTTTCAATTGCTCATACAACTTTGCGTATGAGCGGTTTTATAGAGGAGAATATTGTTTGTCAGGAGTGTCGCGACATAATTTTATTGGCCTGGATTCGAACCTGATGATCACAGCTCCGCGAACTTTGGTTTTTAGTATCGTTCTGTTTTTTTTTTTCAAAAAATAGCTGCAAAAATAATAATTTATCACGGAAATGGAATCTTATTTATTAACGCGGGAACGTGGGTGTAAGATTTTCGCATGCAACGACGTAGACGTAAACAGAGAAGGGACATTTTTTTATTAATTTTATCCGAGACAAAGCAATCAGAATTATAAAAGTGCAGTCGACGTTGAGTTCGGAGATAAATTTGCATCTAACGAGTTATTTAATTCTCGGGGGTGTATGTTTTTGAATAACGGAACAATTAGCATATTGATGATGCGATGCTGTAAATTAAATTGACACGTATATCTGCAGAATGTTTAATCTGCATGGAATTTCATCGTTCGTTTTAAATTTCCATATTTTTGTTAGTCCGAAACGGAGTTAGCGTAAAAAATCTGGTGATTATTCTGTCGGGATAATCATTCAAGGCGATCGCACGAGATTCATGCTCCATCGATCATCCCTCCAGTGTCCTAGCCTTAGGCTCGGCAGCAGCAGCAATTTCATGAAAAGCTTTCACAGTCGGATGTTCGGGGGTTCTCGTACGGAGATTTTTGTCATTTGGGTTTAGGGTTCGGAAGCGATGGAGATAGAGGGCGGAGGAAAGTTGGTAGCTGCGGGAGGTGGCTCACAGGGGGGTCTGGGCCGAGGGTGGCCAGGGTTGTAGTGACGTATCGACCGGTCCGGGGTCATCGGAGGTCACCAAAGTTCACAGCGTCTCGCGTATAGTTCAGGAACCTCGTTCGAGATGAAAGTGCATTGCGCCGTTGCAGCCAATGATACAATACAAATGAAAACTGAAAAACGTCCTTTCTGTATCCTCAAATGCAAGAACATCCTTTAAGCAACTTTGCAATGTACGAAGAGTTTGTCTCACGAACAATAAAACTGTCTTTCCTCTTGCAACTCCGAGAAAGAAAAGTGTCAGGCCAAATGACGAAGTTTCGTGCTAGGATTTCCAGCAACATTTATTTATTTATCTTCTTCCTTAAAAACAAACCGAAAACTAGTCCGATTGTTTATTTATGTTGATAAAACGGAGTCGAGACGTGCAAAATGTCACGGCTCGTCCCCGGCCACGATTTTATTTTTCATTCGAGCAGATTTACGTAATCCTCCAAAGTTAAAATGAAAGGATCCGTTTTTTGGGTTTGTCAAATGTTGTATAACGACCCTCAGGATGATTGGTGCGATGCCAGCTGTGGCCGTTCGCCACGAGCGTCGAAGACAGGAGAAGAGGTTGAAACGTCCGAGTCAGCTTTACCTTGGTGGCCAATGGATGCCACCGCCTCAGGGCTCGCCGCCAACCCCCAGTCCACATGGTCACAACAGCCATCTGGATCCCATGCCAGAGCTCTATCTTTGTGGCAAAGTGAGTACATAATAATATGACTTGAGAACCCTCTCACGAGGCATACTCCATTAGCAACAAAGTGAAACCTTAATTATGCAACGACGGTGGACCTCAAGAAGAATATAGGTAAACATGCAAAAAGCTGGAGTGAAAAAAAAGACTTTGACGAGGAGAAGAAAAAAGTATCATACCGAAAATAACTGCCTGAAAGTTTCGAACGTAAATTAGAACGACGCTTTACTTGAGAAAATGTCAGACAAGTTGTAAACTTTGCTGAAGAGGGTTGGAGCTAAATTATACAAAATTCAACCGATCACACCGGCGTCTGATGTTGTGGTTCACGAAAAAATTTTATGTCCTCGATTCTACTGAATTTCATGCAATTTTCTCGAACGATACGAGCTCATGAATGCATATGGAAAAATTATTAGCCGTATCATTACGCCAGGACAATTTCGATGGTGCAAATAGCCCTGAGAAGTTGTGCTAAATCATGCTGGAGATTCTTAATTAAGTCAATTTCTAGAATTTTTTTTATCTCACCAAAAAATATGTTCGAGGGATAAACTTTTTGGCGAATTTTTGAAAAAATTTCGGGTTCTTCTATGTTCAGAAATGAAAAATGTTTGCGTGGTAAATTTCACAGATATCCGGATTGCATGCCGTGGTGGTTTGTTTGTTGCTGGGAGCGGTCGTCCTGGTTGTTGGATTGGTCCAGTTAGCTCCAGGAGCAACGACCACCGACCACAGGCTCGCCTTACTCATAGCCGGTGCTACCCTACTTCTATTGGGTAAGATTATATCTGGGGATTCTCCTCTCTCTTTTGTCGCATGACCCAGAATACTCATGAAGAACAGAGTCATGTTAACTCTGCGTTACTACATCTCCGAGAGAATATTGCACATGAAAAATTCGATTTTATTTTCTGCAAGAAAATTAGAACGAAAACAATCCGAGAGAGAGAGGCTTTTTCTCAGAGTTTTGAATAAATGAATTCATTTGTCCAACACACACTGAATCGTCGATATCATTATAAACAAAATCGAAGATTAACTTTGAACTAATTCATTTATTGAACCCTAAACTAATTAATTATTTAATTTAAATCTGACTAATAAATTAATGAAACTAATCAATGGAGAAGTCAACATTCCCGATGTATCTCGAGAAATGAAAGTAAATGTCATTGAAAATTTTTTTTGTCAGAAAAATGTCGACTAATTTTTTTGAATGTGTCAATTTTACGTGTAAATGTTCTTTGAGGTCCGAAAGGAAATACGTGAGAAATTATCACAGACATCCATTGAATTTTCTTTCAATTCAAATTTTGTAAAAAAAAAACTGGCAATTCTCTGGATACGGTTTTTTAAATTGGAAAAATATTGCCTCGACGTTGATTGAGAAACAACTTGATTCGCCGCGTTAATGCAATCGATTTCGTTGACAGGAATCATACTGGCAGGGGTGAGATGTTACGTGTTGCATTGCATGCCGTTGCCAGCTGAGTCACCGGTGGCGACACCGCTGCCCCCTTCAGCAACGGATCAGCCTCCGGTACCTCGTGGCACATTGGACCTTTTGGTTGGGCATCAAAATCAACCGGAGACCGACGCATTAATGCAAAGTGAGCATCAGCAACAAGCTCATCATCATCATCACCACCATCACCATCACAACCACCACCATGGTAACCACAAAAAGAAGCGTAGTTCCCAAGGTTCCCACTCCGACGAAGCCTAACTTCTGAAATTCGTAAAATAAAAATAAAAGTAAGAAAAATAATCGTAACATAAGTCATGATAATAAAAATACGTACGAGCTCTTCTGACTACGCGATATCACAACTTGAATATTCCACTGGAGAGAAAATGAGCAAAAAGAGGAAATAATTGGTTGGTAAAAATCTCATTTGTTACGATTCGTACGACTAAATATTTCAGGGCCCATAGAAAAGTGTATGGTGAAACGTAAATGCTCGTGAGATCGGACGAATGGGATGAATGAAAAAAAAAGGTAAAAAAAAAAAAACAATAGGAAAACAATAGAACTGAAGAATTGAAAGGGTTTTATGGGGTGAAAACTTTGCTAGAATGGTGAAAAAACCTCCCGCCAACCTGTACACATTGTACTCGATCCTTTTATCTTTTATAACTTTCTATATATCTGGATACGAAATTAACATAAATATAAACGTATTGATATTGTCGTACTGTGTATATTATAATCGCGTGCATAAAACTCTTAAGATCTTACTATGTACTGTGATGTGAGCCACAGTCGTCATCTTCTTTGTGTAAACGACATTTTTCATCGATCGATATTTCAACATTTTCGATATATAAACGAACAAACGCCTTGCACGATTACAAAAATCATGGAAATTGCAAGTCTGAGTACTTTTTTCTTTTATACTGCCGAGATTAACGAAATAAATATTCAAATATTCTCAATATATTTACTCGACATTACCACACCGGCAACTCACACTTTTATCCGTATATACACGTACATATTCGTACAAAAAAACCAAAAGTAACTCACGAGTTTTTAATTATCGATCACCAACAAATTTGCCAGCACTCGTAACTCCGGACCTCGGATTTTCATACACGGCAGTGTAACCGTTCTGCTCCTCATTTTTCTCTACTCGAAAGATTTTTCATTCCTTACGCTCTGCTCAACGATCATCTACTTAACGTCACAACCTCTCTTCCCCCCAAACTGTCTACTGTGACATTTACAATCTCAAAACTCTGTACACGTGTTCGGCCCTGCTCCAAATCCTTACGGGATAATGCCTTGGCTGCAAAATGGCTTACGGAATTTCATGCGATTTTCGCCAGATTTTCAGTGCCGTCTCCAGAAAAAGAAAAAAAAAGTTTTTATTCATTTATTTTTCTCACAGGGAGAGAGCAATTTTGATTGTAATCAACTTTGGATTTGATCGGGTATGAAATCGTTTGAAGTTTTTTCTTAACTCGACGAAATACCAAGCAGTGATCGTTTGGAAGAAACACATTTTCCGATCGTACAGGTTTGGAGCATATTTTACTGTTCATATTACGTTGAAGCTTAGAGACGATTTAAGAGATTTTCTGGAGTAGCGATCGTGCAAGAGTGAGGTTACGTGACAGTGGGAGACTGGGAGAGAGAGAGAGAGAGAGAGAGAGAGAGAGAGAGAGAGACATTATGCAGGAGCTCAGCAGATCGTGCCACGGAAGGTTGGCCCGATGATCGGGCGTGAACACTAAACGGCAGGACTTTTTCCATCGAGTGCAATGCAACGGTGAGACGATCCGCTCGAGGAGTTGAGCTGTTACACTGCCGCATACTTTATTCCTCGTTTTACATACGCAGTGAAAAATATTAGCACTGGTGAGATGAGCGAATGTAAAAACAGAAGGAACAAAAAATATAAAATGGAGTTAAACGTTCGTGAGTATGGTGGGAAAAGAATGAGGAAATAGCGAGCAGCTGGTTCAATTTTAACAAGATTTTTGTACATAATCAGATGAGTTCCGAGTTTATTAAAATTCTCTGAAAGTCAACGATTCATGAAAAACGTTTTTTAAATCGTATCAGTTCGTAAATACCCATTTTTTCGACTCTTTACACCGATACTGCAAGAATATTTCCAAATAATCCGGAAAATCTTAAACATCAATTTTTTCCAACCAAAATGAGAATATCCCGAAAAAACGATGATTATCTTGATCGGGAAAAAAGTCTGTTTCTTTCGAGTATGGATTTCGAAGGTTCTGGAGCAGATCGAAGTTCATCAATTGGAAAGATTCGATATTTCTTGACGATCGTCAAAACCATGTCCAGAAGTAAATGCCGTCGCCACATTGGGTTGTCAAAGAACCACAAAATTGATGCTAAAGCGAAAAACATTATTTAAGGGTGATCGCTGTTTCCTCGTTGCCACTAAGTTTCCCGAGTATTTTAAAATATTTCACTGACGCAACGTTATGCGTTAACTATATGTGTCTTTCGAGTTACGTATTCAAACGATCTATTTACACGAAAAAAAAAAATATATATATATACATACATATACATAAAAGTAATATTTACACTGTAAGGAAGAAAGATAGAAAATAGTCTAACGCCCTCGTGTCGAAAAGAGTAAAAAGAAAAGTCGTCGCCGATGTCGAACTTGTCGAGACGATCGCGTCGAGCTATAGAAACAAACAAACGAAAAAGTCAGTCGAAACTCAGAAATGCGTGCACAAAACGTTCGACTACCGTTGGGGTCCATTTAAACTTACAAGCTATAAAAAAAAGAAGAAAAAAAAGAGAAAAAAATTAAAAAAGAAATTGAAGAAAAAAAAGTCACAGGAACGAGCGTCTATACAAGCAATTAAGATATTTTACAAAGCGATACGTACAGGGTGTTCAAAGAATATTTTCGGGCGATCCAGACCACACCCGATTTTCGTTTGGCCACTCCGTACAGTGATATATAAATATATACATGGAACTAGAGATATAAATAAGAAAAAATCTATATATATATATATATATATATATATATATACATATATATCTATACATAAAATCCACTACACATAAAGTACATTGACCTATAATATACACACAAACTATCTTCAACGACTTAAGAAATGTTTGAATATTAACGAGTTCAAGCTTTTAAGCTCTGAACAAAAAGTCTTGGCGTTGCTGAAATAGCTCGCGAAGCACTGATCGACGCTTCAATAACAAACAAACAATATTCATCATAATATTTTGAAAAATCACTTCGATGTGCAAAAATTATTCAAGCTCGCCACCGCCACTGGCCAGATGTTTTTGTACTGCTGCTCCATTATTTTCATATTTATTCATTTTAAGACAAAAAGCTCCGAACCGAGGAGCCTGGAATTGCTACTTAAATCTTGTCGTGTTATCGCCCTTCTTATCGTAGGACATGTAAATGGGAATAATTCAAATAATAACAAATACGAATAACGTAATTATCAATAATAATTATGACTAACAATAATTCTAATAATGACAGAGGGATTTGGTTTGCTGAGTCAGGAGCCATGAGTGTCGGAGCCATGGAATCTCTGACTAAATACTTTGACAATGTCATACCACAGAATAATCATAATGTTAATAATAATACGAATAATATTGATAATAATAATAACATAAATGATAATGCTCAGTATTCGCATACGTCCCTGTCTCACGGTAAAAAGTACATTCTTTTTGTTAAAAATAAATAAAAAGGAAAAATGTACTTTTCTTCGTTGAGGCCCGAGCATAAACGTGGCCTCTGTCTTTCAAGAAAGAAAAATAATGCAAAACCGATCGCTTTATATTTAAATGAAAAGCACCAATTGCCATTTGTGAATACACCCTTTATCTCTTATGTGTCATCGATTTACTAATTATTGTAATTATTGTATGTGCATTAATATTCTACTTGTCGGAGCTAACATGTACAGGGGTCCGAGGAATTTTATCAAAATACCTTAGAGATTCTTATTACCTATACGTCCGGAGAGAAAACTCAAAACTCATTACCTGAACACTCTCTTTTCGTGATTATATTCACGACCAATTATTCTATTGTTCATTCGCAAATTCGACCAATTTCTCGGAATAAATATCATTCGTTTGTTCATTCAGATTTTTTCATGTCAACACTTTCTATCGTTTCTCAAACATTTGACGAGTCTTTTGCAACTTCGAACCGTTAAGCAACTCGTTTCTTTTATTTTAACTCGAAAGTTACTGTTGAAAAAAAAAAACAATCGTGGATGAAATTGCCATATTTGCTTTTGCTAGTTCGTTGCATTCTGTTCTACAAAAACTTCTGCTTAACATTGTCCACGCAAAGCATCACGAACGAATAAATTGTTCACTAAATTGTATATTCGGTAATTAAAATTGTTATTCGTCCTTTTCGAAAAAGCCTCACGTGAAAACGGGTCTCAATTTTTTTAATTTCCATATATTCTAAAAGCACTCATGGGCATTAAAAAAAGTAACCGCAAAATATTTGTTAAATCGAAAATACCCTGTACAAAAAAAAAATACAATTGATACGTATTTCGCGAGGAACAAAATGGAACAACGGGATCTCGTACTCGTTTGAAATGTAGAAAATATTACAGTCGATGCGAAAATGATACTCACACGATCCTAGACGATGAGGTCATTTCATTATGTGTCTTCGTCCTGGGGATTAGTTCATCTTGAAGCGTCTGAAAGTTTTATTTTTTATATGTCGAACCAAAACGCACGCACACGAAACAATTCGCGGGATATGCTTTCGTACCATTTTTTCAAGGAATCTCCTTCAGAGAGAAAACAAATTGCTAAGGAAAAATAGAGAAAAATGATGAAATGAAACATTACAAGAAAAAATTTCGTTTCGAAAAAATTCGAAGGATGTTATAGCGCAGTATTTCTTTTTCTACCATGTAAAGTTTTAATTAATGAGCGTGGTGTAAACTTTCAATTATTTTCCAAAGGATCGTTTAAAATTGCCATGAAAACGAAACTTCGGTGATCATTATATCTTCCCATGATTTTAATCCGATATTTTCTCAACGTCTCATCAAAATGTTTCAGTACGGAATCTTCCAAATCATCCAGAAGCTCTGAAACAACTTTTTTGAGTGTCAGTTTTGAAAAGTATGAATGAGAAGGAAAATTTTCCAAATTTTCACGCCTTATGGATCGTTGCTCTAAGTTAAACTCGCCGAAGCGTTTTTCTACACATTTATTTATTCATTTTCGAAGAGACGTTCAATTAGCTGTCAGGAAATGATGTGCATAATTTTGGAAGAATTCGTAACTCTTTTTTGGGTCTGACGATAAACATTTTGATGAGCGAAAATAATATTGGGGACAAAAACCATGAATGCTGCTCAAAAAATACTGAAGAACTTTGAGAACTGCTGACAGCAGAATAATTTTCGTCATTTCAAGAGTTTCATTTCAATTTTCCAGTATTTTTCAATCGCACAAACCTAAAACCACGCGATTATTTAATAAAAAATTCTTTTACGGCGGATTTACATTTTTCGTGGATAAAATCTTAAGTGAATCAGAATTCAGCTAGTATCGATGTTTCTGTTTTCTCCAAGTCTTCCTTGATTCATAAATGTCGCTTCTGTTTGTTGTATCAAGTGACAAATTGCGCTACAACAGCCGAAATGAAAACGATGACACAGTCAAACGTCCGTGATTCAAAAATCTTGCAATGTTTCGATAAACTAAAATCCATAACGTTCATAACGAAGAATAAAAAAAAAACACACACACGGGAATAGAGAAAAAAACAAACCGCGAACAATATAATTTCACGTATGTGAATTATTTCAAACGCGTTGCACCAACTTCCGGTCTGATATTTTTTTATACGATATCTATACGATATACTTACCGCACGACGACTTACCGCACAGATAATTTTGATATTTTACATTTGTCTGTACCGATGAAAACTTCAAATAACCAGAATGAACTTTTCGAGAAAACGATTTAATTGAGTATGGAAATTTGTCCATTTCCGATTAGCAAACCGAGGGTGTACCATGTGTAAGACGATTATTGTAAAATCCATGTATGTGATTATACCGTATATGAAAAAAAAACCAAACAACAAAACAAAACTAAATGAAAGAACTCTAACGCTATTGTAACTTTCAGAGTTTAATAAAAACGTTTTCACTAACAAAACCATGTCTCAATATCCTTGACAGTGGTCCTGTGCATTTCCACGCGATATAATAAGAGCAAAACAGACGTTTCTATTATATAACTTATTATATGAGGTTCGTGATGAGTCAAAGCTTAAATCCAATTTATCTTGAGAAAACCTCTCTAAAATAAAAACAGAATTCAAAAATATTGAATTGTCACGAACTTCAGTCAATTTATTAATCATTCATTGTAATAATGTCGACGACGTGCTTAAGAGGAACGAGGACTCGTAAGGATAGTAAAAACTCGCCAAGCAGACGTTTGGATTTCGAAATTTACATTTAAATGTTTTCCTTCCAGAAAAAATTGACTCTTTCGAAACCAAAATGATTCTTCATCAACAAAAATATGTAAAACAGGTCGCCGTCGTGACTTGCAGCCAAAAGAAAGGCAGAAGCATCGAAAGATTTTAATAATTATTTTAACGTTTAATCATCACGGACCTGCCTCAATTTATTAATTACTCATTGTAATAAGTTGTCGAGAACGTGCTTCAGAACTCTTTAAATGTTATCCTGGAAGCTCCGGTTGTGTGAGAAAAAAAAGGAGTTTTGTCAGATACCGAAGTTCATGATGAGTTCGATTGAAACTCTTACACCTTTGAAAAGTTTTTGTAAAAGTAAAATGTTCGAAAAAGGGTTGGAAAACCTTTTTAACCCCTTGACTGTGAGTGGCGCCGCATGAGAGTAAAAAAAGTCGTGTCATTTTTGTGTCATGACCCGTACAGGGTCGTTTTAATTAGGGCAATTTTTTTTGCAACAGAAAAATCCCACGACCATCTGATTTTCGCTCCACTGAGAAAGGGTTAACAGTGAGTTTGTGAGAAGGTGTTAAAATAATTTTTGACTACTGCATTTTATCGTACCTCAAATTCTTTTTTTATACATGTGTCATGTGCTCGAGGGCGCAACCTTCGAAAAAGCGTTACAAATGTGTTGCACGTGGTGTTACGCAACTTTTGGTAATTCCTTCAAGTAGGGAAAGGATTAATGAGCATTTTTTCCATCCACGTTCCACTGGAGTGATTTCTACTTTTGATATTTTTTGCGGAGGACTGATGCATGAGAGGAAGAAAATAATGTTTACGAAAAGTGTTTCATTATAATATTCGTCCAATTAGCTTGCGTACAGCAACGAGATTTTTCTATTTGAAATTTGCGTTTTTCAAGAGCTCAAACGCCCACTGGTACGTGTTTAATTTCGATCTCGCCCACTCACAGATCTCGGTTAACCCGATGAGTCACGGATTTCACAATTGGTTTTGCTCCACGTAATTGAAACTTGAATCCACAGTGCGAACTTGAATTTTCCGTAAATACATTTTTGTTTAAACAAGCCGATCGTTTGACGAGGAGACTTATCAGCGTTCGAAAAATATTATTGGAAACAGGAAAAATTACGAAAATCAAAACACAGGAATTTTTTGTTTCGCAGCATTCAGGCTTGAGGGATCAACTTTATCAACAAATACGCGTCGACTATAATGTTTTCTGTCGATAAGAGCGGTCCTCGCAGCATCACCACTCGGTGACGTTACGTTTTTATCACAAAATGTGTGCGCAATCGTTGGTTTTCGGTCTAATGTCGGTAAAACAGACTTTGCTTTTGACTGCTCGGAAAACATTTTTCCCTCAATATTAATTTCGTTTCAACCTCAAAAAATTCAAACGTTAAGCTTCTTTTATTAAAATACTTCATGCCCAAAACTACGCAGTAAGATATGTGAAGGACAAATTAAAGTTAGAGATCTATGATTGTCGATTTTTGTAGGAAAACAGTCGAGTCGTGAGATTTTGTTGATTCTTATGATCAAAGAGGGGATGATCGGTGACTTGTTTATGGGGGTCGAGGAAGCGACGCAGTGGGCAAACCGGTGCGGAGGTGGTGTTTTAACAACGGGAAGGTGCGATATAGGGTAGGTGAATACAGCGAGGGAGAGTTTATCGACCACAGCAGAGGAACCCCGCGAAGCTCAGTATCCGCGGGACCACCACCCCGTCGAAGTGTATCCACGAGACGGGAAAAACGTCTCTGTTTCTCTTTCCTATTCGCAGCTGTACTCACTTTCCGAAAGTTCTATATCGTCGCTCAATAATAAAGGAATCAAAAATCGTCATAAAAAAAAATTGAAAAAAAAAAGGAAATTCGAAAAAAAGAAGTTTAAGGGTGTACGTTCGGAGATTACGTCTTTCGGGGAATTGGAAGAGGACACACCAAACAAAACAAGTAGGCTTTGTTATTGACCTACTGCCCAGATATTTTCTATCATTTCGGAAAAATGAAGTCTCTCCATTCCTCACAAGAAATTTTAACATCGTCCCCCATTTCTACGTTTTCGTTTGTCTTTTCTCGCTCTCAAAAAACTGATTGTAGATTCAAACGGAAGAAAAAAGACGTGCGCTTTTTTGTCTTACAGTGTGAAAGCTCTCCCGGTGAAAAGCTCTCAGCTATCGTATCAACTCGCACCTTATTCACTCACTTTCTTCAGACTTACGAACATGTACATGAAAACTCAACCCCTAAAGAAAACTGCTTCCGAATACGTTCACATACATTTCCGCGTCCAGTCCTCTCGCTCACGCCCTCAAAACTCGTGTGTTTCATTCATACAGCTTCCCTCTAGCTCTCCGAACCTTTCACAATCTCTTGAGTGCACAAGCGAAATGAAAAAAGGCAAATGAACAATAACCATTTTTTATTCACGCTGACTCGTCTTTTTTTTTCATATGGAAAAGGCCGTCCCGAAAGTTGAAACAATAATTTTGACACTCTAATTTATTCATCAATTCGTTTTTAATTAATCACTGATTTTATTGCGTTTCAACGATTCTACCTTTCGCAATGCAGAAGTTATTAAAAAAATTAATAAAAAATGTAAATACCATCTGGGATTCTAAAAAAACGTAAAACCCGAGTAAATTTCAATTAAAGATCAAACAAGATATTGTGGATATGAAAAAAAATTAGTAGTACGTGCCGCTCGCTGTTTTCCTGAAATCATAGAAGCGTTCGTATGACCGAGGCCATAAATATCGAAGGCTCGGGCACTGCACTTGAAAATCACGAGTGCGAAAACACACAGACGACAGGATATGGTATAAATAAAATGTAAATATGCGTATTATACACGAGCACACACCTGAGGCTAAACTGCAGCGATTTCGAATCACAAATTCTTTTATTTAAGGTACAAGTCATGCCAAAGCGTTTCCCTGCAGAATTTCCCAAAATTCCGTACAGACATTCAGGACGCAGTGGGAAAAACATGCAAAACATTTGAAGAATTCTCCATCAAATATTCAAAAAGGTTGCACAGTTTTAAACGCATTCACATGGGCAGAGGAATGGGAAAGTTCACATTTCGAGAAATAACTCCAGAACTTTGGGTTATGCAGATTTTTCCTATTTTCCTCAATCATAACGCATTGTGCGTAGAAATTTATGGGAAAACATCAAGAATTTTGACCGTTTAGGCCCGAGGCTAATCCCCAAAATCTGCAGTTCCTGTTGAACATTTTATCAAAAAATTATAAACGTTTCGAAAACGTAACGAGATAAAGTTAATTTGTAAAAAAAAAAAAATTAACCAGAAAATAATTTTTTTTAACGAGACCCCTTAAAGGAAAAGCTTTTCGGAAAGCTTTGCTTTTTTCATAAAGAAACAACATTGCAATTTCAAGTATTTACTCGGCTTTTGGAAATGAGTTGATAATTTAAAAAAAAAGTTCACCAAAATGAGGGTTCTCGTTAAAAAATCTCGGTTTTTGAAGAGAAAGCAGAGAATTAGGCCATATCTGCACTGACCCCGCCAAAGTTTCTCGGTTAATGTTTCGAAGACGAATGGCGTAATTGGCAGCACGGTGAGTGCACCGACCTCTTTACTTCATGATTCTCAAATCCACTGGTCATACGTATATTTATTCCTGTATATGGTTGCCTTGTCCACATGGACTATTTAGAGTATATATCCTTGCACGTTGTGCATATATAGAGATATATAAATATCGGGCTACGGCACTGGAACATTGCCAAGTTACGACTACGGTTGGTGCATCGTCTGAACGGAAGTCAACGAACGAGAAATCCTTTCGTGCCTTTTCCGTTTCTTTACAATTCATTCACCTACATTTTTGGCCTCGCTTTTAAATCGACTCGAATACTATAGTTTTTTTTATTTTTTTATGTTTATTTTTATTTTGTTGGAAAAAAATCGTCCCGAGTATTGCTCGCACTTCCTGTTTACCAGGATATTGGAAAAAAGCACCCCGATAAACTTCCGTTTCACTGCTACATCGCGTTTGCTCAAGGATGCAGAGAAAACTGTGGAAAATTCATGCCGATCGTGTTGGCTCAATTTCCCCCATGATTTTTCCCAATTTTCAATCGTTACGAGAGACTGAACGATCATCCCTACAGTACGGGCCTCATGGCACTCGATCTGGGAGATCCACAAAGTCGTGGACCAACCCCACATTCGTCCTCGTCGATATCGAATGTTTTTTTCAGACTTCGTTGAATTGAGATGAAACAAACTTTTTTTAAAATGCAAATTTTAGTGGGAATTTTGTCAGATTTGTACGATTTTTTCTTCACCGGTTTATGCCATGGAAAAAAAAAAATAACAATCTCAAAGAAGAAGCGTGTCGTAACGAATTTGCTCGAACCAGGTCGCGAGTACTTTCCACTGGATTCTTAAGAACTATGACACTGTATTTTTTCAAAGCCGTATAGAAGTTCGTAATACGAACATTAAAGGGCAAAGACTTGTCAGAAGGACTAAGTAACTAATTCGATAGCATGTACGACATGATTAATTTTTTTCTCAACGTTGGCGTTCGCCAAAAAAAAAATAACTGAATCTTCATCAATCACGGTCCGCCCTTGTGTAGGCGCAATTTTTTATCCCTGCACGTGACGAATAGAGTTCCTCGGAAGCAAAGATATCGCGAAAATGGTTATTCTTGGCCACGTAACTCTCCTAACCGTATTCGCAAAAGTCACAGGTCAAAGCAGCCGGGAAAGCCAGAACACGAAGAATTCATATGGTGAATGAGAATCCGAAGCTAAAGAAGCTCTCGCGTCAATTAAATTAAAAAATTACCGACAAATTGAAAGACATCGAAGTTCAAATTTTTTGAAACGCTTTCTACGTCCTTGAAATTAAAATTATATTTTTTAAATTCGGACTTTTCTTCGGAATTTTCTTAGAATCACGAAATTTTTCGAGTTTTCCTTC
The DNA here is from genome assembly GCA_030522525.1 of Campopleginae sp. 14b. Classification (NCBI taxonomy): domain Eukaryota; kingdom Metazoa; phylum Arthropoda; class Insecta; order Hymenoptera; family Ichneumonidae; species Campopleginae sp. 14b. The sequence goes on from JAPYYS010001132.1 coordinate 16,273, forward strand.
CAAAGAGTTTCGAATGTTTGATTCCAGAAAAATTTATGCAAATTCAAATTTTATTGAAGTTTCTCAAAAACTGCCACGTGTCGTGTCACTTTTCAGCGCGACGATTAAATATTTCTGATCCATTTTTTAGTGGAGTTTCCAAAAGAATAGGTAGTGAACCAAATTCGTATAGAGACTCGGTTCAAAATTGAGACACTATTGAAATTTGTACATGATCAAAAGGATACGAGGTGAGCGATAAAAAAAAAAAAAAGTTTTTTGCCTTTTTCGTAAGTAAAAACTAGTTTCTCCGAAGCGTGAGTCATAATACGTGCGAAATCGCATGGAAAAAATCGTAAGCGAGGAACGTTTCCATTAATCGTTGTTGGCCTCTTTCGGGGTCTGTACAGATAAATTGCCCGAAAAGGAGGTCGGCCCAATAGTTACAGTTCCGCGGATGGCCTTAAGCCACAACTAGGCCTCACGAATGTCACAAACATTTAGCCTACCACTCGGCAGCCATATTTATGTTGCTCTGTACGTCTCGTATGTTATCGTATGTTTTTTCCAGTAGAAAATCATGCTCGATGTTTTGTTCGCAAAAAAGTGTCGACATTGATAAAAAATTTGAGAGGAAATTGGTCAACCAACTCCCGAAAACTTCGTAAAACACGATCAATATTTTCTGTCGCTACGACGCGTTAGTATAATGGAACGAGCATTCGTATAAATGGTAAAAATTCGCCGAGCCCACGTTTTGATATCGAAATCTAAAGTCAAACGTTTTTCTATCGGGAAAAATTGATTTTTTCAAAAAACAAAAGAAGATTTATCACTAAACAAACCCAAACAGTTGGCCCTCGTGACGTAAAGCCAAAAAAAAAATAGCCGCTGGCACAAGTGGACCTCAATATGTGACTTTATTCCGTGCACTGACTCGGCGAGTCAACGAACAAGCAATCACCCCAACGGAGACGGTTCCATTAATCGCCGTTGGCCACCCTCTGCGATTCGGATAACGCGAACGAGGTCGACGTAGCCGCGGCCCCCATATCGTTCATTTCCACCGAACTCTATTCTCTATCTTACGACCAATCGAAATTGTTTCATCCACTGAAACTTGCCCTCGCTCAATTTAGATTTGCCAACAACGAAAAATCGCTGAACAAAAAAAAAATCCAGCGTAATGAAACATTCAAATGAATCGAAATAAATAAAAACAGGATAATTATTTTTTACAAACCTTAGCCAGGTGCGATATGAAGAAAAATTCTTCCGACAATAGAGTAGAAAATGCGCCAGCAGTTGAAAGATATTTTTATAGTTAAATATATATTTGTCCTACTTTGTTGCGATGCAGAACCGCAGAATCCGTTGAAATTGCTGTTAGAGCATTGTATTGAAAAATGCAGATTTCCTGCAATGCCTTCTTATTCGCGAAATAACGGAATCATTTCGGATTCTTCGACCACCCCCGCATTCGTGCAGAATTGGAATCTTCCACGAAGGGTTGAACTACCTCTCCACGGGTGAACGTATAAGAAAACATATACCTATAAACATTTGAGGATATTTCTTCAGTTCGAGGCTCCTCTCGATACAGAAGAATCGATCGGATCCTCTCCAATCCCAATCGTGTAAAATGATTTAAATGAAACATCAAAAAATAATTCGATGTTGATAGATCATGCGAAATATCCGTAGGATTCTCGCACGTGTTCACGTCAAAGTGAACTGTTGGGATCTCGTCGAAGCTTCCTCCGTCAAAATTAACTTTGAACTTCCCAGAGAGCATCGTATGAACTCCACACGTGCCGTGTAATAGAATATTCCTATGGAGAACCGACACGAGCTGCAGTTTGAAAGATTGCCAATAATTGTAATGGCGAACTCTTTCTGAATGAAATTTAAAAGATTATCAAATCAACGAAATAATTGGATGAATTTTTCCATTCGGAATAATATCCACGTGGAACTCCCAGAAGCGCGAAGCCATTCATAATTGCATAAAATTGTATCATTAACAAATTTTGGGAACTGACTTTTTATAAATTTCATAGGGAGATTTTCTATCTTGGGGATAATCACTGATAAAAAACGAGCATTGACATAACTCTTGGGTGCTCTGAACGTGACTTTATAAATTTGACGAAATAATAATGACATTCGCGAAGCAATTAGTTGTAGAAATTAGGTCACAGGGTTCTCAATCGTTTAAGGGGTTAACGTTTCATTCTAATTTTGTGTTCTGAACGATGCATTCTTTCTGGGCTCCCAGATTGCATTATTCGTTTGCTACCGGAATGAAAAATAAATTATGTTAATTTTTTAAATTAACAACACAAAGTCTTGGGCTCTGAGAACTATATGTGCGGAGAAGGATTCTTCGAAAAGCCGGAAAATCCTGCCTCCTAACCCCAATACTTCTCGCGTGTGCTCCAGTCTGCTTAATTAAATTTTTTTCCTCACTCCAAGAATTAAGGGGTTACGTGAAAGTGTTTTAATCACTTTTATCCACAAATATACGACGTGGCAAACATTTTTTTTCATATATATCAGAACCAACACGAAATCCTACGTGTCCAACGAACCTTCAACTCCTTTTTTTGGATAACACCACTACAGATTTCCGGAAAAAAATACTTGAACGAGAATGGCGGCCTTGAACGAATTCGCCAAGCCCGTATACTTTTTGTGCTTGAAGTAATTACGCCCCAGGACATAATGACATTCGCGCGTCTAATGGGACTCGTATCCCTATAACGTTGCCAACTTTGAAGCACCGGTGCCCAGAGCGTTTCTCTGAAATGTACGATCCGACCCATGAGTGCGAGAAATATACACGCGAATCGAGCTTTTCGAAACTGCCTCTCGCCATTCGCGTCGATACCAATCCTCGATTCGTTCATTTTGAATACATTCCAGGAAGCCTGCTTTGGTTCACAGGTCGAGCTGGCTTCCCATGTCCCATACGTCATCCCACTGGAATCTCTGTTTTCGCAACCTCTGTAAATGTCATTTCTCTTCCCATACGCTCCTGTGCATTGATGGTCCTCTGCCCACTTCGGGCTCGATTTGGTCATACGATATACGTACGCAGGAACGGACGGACCGACATCCCTCACTACATCATATTTATATGGATGTCATGAGTATTGGCGCGGCGCCTCCGTGTTACGAAAATAGAGGTCCTGTTAAATTTAAATTCGAACAACGTCACGAATGATCGTCTACGTTTTTTCCTTCTTGGCTACGCCGTAACTTGACACTAGGCAAATAAAATTCGACCCATATTTAAAACGAGCCGTGTATATTAATTCCAGCATTTAGAGAAATGTCTATACGCAGGCATAGCCTGAATAAATGTTTGCCTTTTTTCCAGTAGTCATTGACATGCTCTGCGCTTTTCCAACGCTCCAACGCTTTTATTATTTAAGCGACATGATTACGTGCCTTACTCATGCATTTTCCTCGGGTATAGACATTTTATTTATAAACAGATAGAATCCACAAGAAAAACGAGAACGATTCTAAACCAGACATTGAGGTAACATCCTCCTGCTTACCCACTCACATTTCTGCTTTGGCCTTTTTCTCGTCGTAATTATTAGACGAGAATATTCAGCTCAAGATCGCGCGACGACCAATAAGAAATTCTGAGGGAATTGGCAAAAAAAACTCGGTCACTATGAGTTACCAGATTTTTTGGAGCGAACTATATTTTGTTGTTTCGTTGGCTGGGTTTTTATAAATGCACTCTTCACCCTTTGCAGTCGTATCGATTATAAAATAGTCGGGTCATTGACAAGCTTTTTTTGGTTTTGTTGGAATTTGTGCAATTTTTAGTAACCTGGAAATTTTCTATATACCGAATGCATCATAATCGTTTATTATGAAACAGTGAGTGCGTTGCCCGACCTCGGAGCGCAATATATATCAGCTGTATCTACCCCCGTATATACGAACGAACAGCTTTCTCGACTGTTCGATAACACACCGTGGGTAGGTGCAACGGCCGTCGGCCCCGCAAGCATAATCTAGGGCAACAGTACCACCACCTTTACCACTACCACCGTTTCTGGTGCTGTTACCAATGTTGCTATACGGACTCCCGGGTTCCAAACTCCTCCCACCCTCTCCCTCTCTCGCTCTCTCAACTCCTTGCTTCCTTTTCCCATATCCCTGAGAATCCCTGAGCAAATCCGCAAAACTTCAAACTCCACAATCAAACAAAATCGTCACAACGATTTCTTGACCTTAAAACTCTCGTTGTAGTCCTCGTAAGCCAATCAAAATATCGACCTTAGTTATCGATCAATATTTCTCGATGGGAGAGACTTTCTCGCATTTTCTCATTTCGATCATTCATTTTTATCGAGATGGAAGTTGGTCCCTGCGACGATTATGCGCATAGAAGGATAATAGAATTTCGAATAAATAAAACACATTATAGATTTCCCGTGATCGAGGCACGAGTTAGATTTTTTTTTTACCTTCATTGATAAAAAGCCACAAATTTCACGAAATACAACGAAAAAAAATGCCTGAAGGGATAAGATTCTCCAGAAATTATTTGAGGGATATTTTCGTTGTGAAGGAATTTGTGAACGAAATTTCCATGCCGACTCTGAAATTTTCAGGTACCATTGAACATCGGAATTTGTTTATACAGCACAATTAAATTTATGCCGTGAATGTTTACGTCATTTGAAATCCAACTGTGTCAGTGCATAAAGTTCGAAGCATTTTCTTGGGTGTAAGATAAGGAATTAGCTCTCGGTCGAACTATTTTCTGCTCATGCGCGTAAACGTCACGAGCGATATCTTTGGTGAAGTGGTTCGGGTAGAATCATTATTCATCTTTTACGAGTCTGTTCATTCGCCTCTGGTAGTGGAAAATTAATCGAAGGACGTTGCCGTGGCGATCGAGAAGCCTCGAGGGTTATTTTGCATAGGGCTGCTTCTCTGTGGAATGAATTTAACGACGCAAGATCTTCATCTATCTGTTGAATCCATAGATTTTCGATGGATACCGATAACGATTAGAAACTTAGTTTAATGTCAGGTGATTTTATAACGAAAAAAAAAATTTCAAACCACATCCCCCCCCCCCCTCTAAAAGGATATGTAATGTTGTGAAAAAATACTAATCAATCAACCAATCTCTCTCTCTCTTTCTCTCTCATCCTTGCTGCGCTGAATGAATTATAAATTTATTTATATGTTTTAATATTTTATTTTCGCTTTTTCCTATTTTATATATTTTTATATTTTTTTCTAATATTTTTTTTACTCCTCTGTATTTTGCTGTTTGCCCTGTAGCTTGCCAGGGCATATTAAGGATACCAGTCAATCAATTCCTTTCCCTCTCTCTCCCTCTCCCTGTCTCTGTCGCTGGTTAGCTCGGCACGATAATTCAAATTCATTGAAAGCTCATTTTGCTTTCGGAGCTGGAAAATTAATCCAAGGTTACGCCAAGATAGCAAATACGTGGAGAAAGTAGAGAACATCGCAAAGGAGGGAGGAGGAAAGCGACCGAAAGAGATAGAGGGAGAGGGAGAGAGAGAAGGTGTCAGAGATGGGTTAGTATCGACTTCGAAGGTTGAAGGAATAAGTTTTGTAGCACGAAAAGTGAACCAAGAGAGCCGGAGATACGAAATGTTGCATGAACGGCCTCGAGAGTCGTTCAACTGAAACGTGAATATCAGAATTTAAAAAAAAAAGACTAAAATAAACCCTCATTCGTGTAAGGATAGTTTTACACAGCAAATTCCATGCAAGGCGACTCTTATACGAAAATCTGAAGATCCTTCTTTATTTCGATCCTCAAAATTATAAATGAAATTCTTCACATTTTTTTAAATAATTTTTTATCGAAAAATCAATAATGATTAAATCATTTTGAACACGTGACTCTATTGTGACACGATTCGGTGACAAGAATCGAATTTTTTCGACGTCCCACGAACTATAAAATTGATATTCAACTCATTGAATGTGAAATTTCTTAATTGCCACATTTGAGTTCAGATTCGCGGATTCGATGGACTGAAAATTTCCACCCAGATCGAGTCTCATCAAAATTGATCATAATTTAAGGAATTATTCTACTAATCGTTTATTCCTTGTGCGCAGTTTTGCGTCGAATTATTAAGTTTCGTCCACAAATTGGCAATTACCAGTTTCGAGTCTGGTTACCGCGAACGAAACAGACAATAACTTTGAATATTAAAAAATATTGAGAACACAGGGGTGATAGGATGTTGTGGAATTCTCATAAGACGCTTCAGAACTTCAAATAAAAAAAAGTCGGCGTCGCCATTGTTGATTGTCCCGGAGAGCCAATATCCTCTCCCAGAAAAATCGTAGAACGAAGAAGCTTTTGAAACCTTATTTCCTGTTTGGAGTCACACGAACTTTGCAGTTAAAGTCGATCGTCTCATAGATTGGAATTGGGATGAATAACTCCGTCGACGGCTTTTTATGCATGAAATATTTTCTAATAAATATTACAAGATCAATCGATTCGGACAGCGCTCAGAAAGCTTCGATTGTTCGCGTCGCCAATCTCTCGATAAGAATGTAACAATAAAATTGACCTCGAAAAAAAAGTCCCCGCAACTTTTCCCATTCATTTGTAAAATCGTCGCAAAAGTGTAACAAGAAATTAAGTCGAGCTCAACGTCCGCGTGTGATTGTCGTGTTTGGAAACGTTTTTTGGCAACAATTTCTCTTATATTAATTTTCCTCGAATTGTTCTGAGACAGAAGGACGCGTCGAAAGTCAAGAAGACGCTGATTAAGGACCATCCGTCGACAAAAGGTCGTGTTTTATTTAGTTAGAATGTGTGACCAAACCCGGAATCTAATGAAGCAGCACATTTCTCATTAGCATTGCATAAACGCCGGAGGCTCATCATGGAGAGTTTGCGTCTCACGAGCCTCGTTTACCCCGGTCACTTTCAACCCTCTTTTCACTCCGTCGCTGCCCTTACACTTCATTTTTTTCTCTCTTATCCTCTTTAACATTCGTCGCGTGTATTCACAGTGGATAATTAAGGTATGATTTAATGGGTGCTCAGTACGAGCCTTTTTGACATTTTAACTCAAGCCACTTTCTTGCTATTCCAGTTGACAAGATGGGCTCGATTTTTATTTCTCAAAACGGCAACTCTTGGCATGTGACGATGTTTTGTTCTTTCGAAAGCAAAATTTACGAGAGAAATTAATTTTTTTTCGGTTCCTCATTTCATTTTGTAGATTTTTTTTTTTCTTCCTTCCGATTCGATAACTCACAGAAAAAATACAACCCACCAGATTTTGATGGATATTTTTTTGAGGATATAAAAATGAATTTCGAGGCTCGATTTACTTTTTTACAAAAAATATTCAGGGGACGTTTCCGTTGATTTTATTTCCAGAATGATCACGGCGTTACCGGTGCCTTCGGTGAAGGTATTTCACAAAACGTATTACCAAGAAAAGACCCAGAGGCTGGGCAACAGCCAGCCTGGAAGTCCACTCGCTGACAGCGAAGCTGTGATGGCGCTTATGGACAAGGACCAACCGGAATATTTCTTCTGTGGAAAGGTATTGAGAAAAAATCTTTACATTCAACTCTTCTCGTCACCTTCATGGATAAATGTCAAAGAACATATTAACACACACTATTTTGATAAAACGTAAGAAAAGTATCAAATCTTTTTAAATTTTGAAAATAAAAAAAAAAAATTTTTATTTTTTTGTAAAACTCGATCACATTTTTTGGCAGATATTTTCGAAAAATCTTTGACGAGATCCGTTCAATGGGGACGTGGGAATGACCAAAATACCACCGCTGTTTATTGAATATTTTTACGCATCCACGTCGATGTAAACATTTTGTAACGATACATAAAAATGTTTGACCCATGAATGCCAAAGGGAAATGAATCGTTGGATCTCCATTCGAACTCAAATGTTCCTCCCTTTTTCCTCCCTTACCGCGAGTGTTCACACCGATTGCCTTTTGTGTATGTGAAGGTATGACCCTACGTGACAAGAATATATATTTTTACGTCCAATGAAGTAGAATATATAACATCGTCAGCGAAGACGTAGGCGCTCGTTCATAAAGGTCGAAACCTCTCGCAAGTAGATATAGACCCCTGCACACGACGTGCACAACATTGAACGGTACAAAAAGTGTTTACGTTTCGAGGCCATAGTAAAACGATATCAAATATATAAAACGATGCTATCTACACAACCATACGTGTTAGACGATGCACTCGAAATACTCTAATCATGCAACCCTGTAAGGCAACCAAAATGTTACCTCTCTATTTTTTCACAACTAAAAAAAAGGGATACATGTTTTTCAAATAATCTTTTGTATTGAAAAAAATTATCAGCAATTGCAGCGTTAATGCTAAGGAGGAACAGAATGGTCTCGATCCATCATTATAATAAACACTTCCGACCGAAATCATGTCACCATAAGAAGCCAATGGGATTCCTGCTACTCGTGCTACTCATTAGCATTTTTCCATAAGGATGCACCGTCCCTTGAAAGACTAGAGTCACTGTGACGAGACTAGCATCGTGTAGATTTCAGGGAGATAATTCCTAATCGACAAACTGTGGATGCCAATGAAATGAGCCTGAAGTTTTCATCGACGTAATGCCACGAATTGAAAAAAAAGGATTCGTCGCTTTTTTATTTTACGAATCCATTCGTGAGGTCCGAAAGAGGCAAGAGTCAAATTAAGAAAATAAAATTCGGAAAAAAGTGACGAATCATTTTTGTTTCGTTTTTTTTTTTTCATTTCGTGGCATTGCGTCGATGCAAACTTCAGGCTCATACAATGAAGTGGGTTCGTAAGAAAAAAAAAAACAAAATTTCGGTGATACGACGCGCGTTAATAAATAACAGATCGTCGATTAATGGTCTGGCGGAAGATTTAAGGGACTACGCATCTAATGATCCGTTGAAGCTTGGAACATACGTTTGTTGTAGGTTCACCGAATTGCAACGTTCGAAACTACGAGAGTTGGGATTCGTGAAGTCTCCTTGAAAATTTATATCCTCGTTGGGCAGAAAGAACGATTTCACTGGTTTTTATACATTTATGTATATATACATTTGACGTACGTGCGAGGGCAAGTGAATACGAAAACTCTGCTGCGTGTATAACAGCTTCGGTCTCTTACCATCCTCATCGCCGTTCCGAGCTACCCCATCGTAATCCCTGCGCCCACGTAAAAGCTTCCAATGACGTCACTTACTACGTACAATTACAAAAAGCTACTCGTCCGCCGTTTGCTCGCATCCCACATTCCAATAGGAGACGGCTCTTCACTTCGCGCGCTGAATGAGTTATCCGACCCTTAATTCTGTACCTTCGGGTACTTCTCGAATCACATTCGCTTCCGCATTCGGGTATAAATAAACAGCAATGAAACTTTACCCCCGCTCCTTACCCCAGTCTCCTTCCTCAGAAATTTTCAAAATGCTTGTGTCAATTAATCTAATGACAATTTATGATGAAGGGACGTTTGGTTACCTCTGTTTTTTTTGCGTCCTCATCGCTGAGGTATTACAAGGAATTGCCACTGAGATGGATACAGCAACACACGAACAAAAAAGCCTCCGAGCGTTTTCCCACTTTTAATTAAATTAATTACAAATTTATTTTGGTCCCGTAGGGCATCTTCCTGGAACCACAAACTCTGTCTGATTCTGAGAATAGTTGTGAATGGCTTTGCAAATGGAACAGAGCTTATGAATTGTTTATTTCGATTTTTAAGGTTGAAAACAAAAAAATTAGTCTCTTGACTCTTAACAGTTCGTCTTCGGTTTCTTTGGTGTCGTGCTCTAAAAAAAGTCGAGATGACGTTTGCAATCTTCGGAATAATATGTTAATTACACGATGTCGTATTTTTCGCATTTTTTTCTCGATTATTTGATTCACTTTGCAGAACAGAAACTTTTATTCGCAAGTTCACGAGCCAGGACAGCGCTACACGTGGAATAATATTTAGTTGTGAATTGTTGGGCTGAACAAATATTAGTGACGAACTCGTGTAGGTGGCTTCGAAAAACACGTGCATATGATGACGTGGTTACGGAGATCGAATGCTTAACGAACAAATCCTTGTAAAAATAAACGTTTTACCGTATGTTTCCATTTCTATAATTTTTCACTGAATTGAATCGTTACGAAACGTTTCCGGAACGAAATTTTTTCGGTGAAGATTCCTCCGCGACAAAATCCTTCCGAGACTTTTCTCTTCGTGACTTAATTTATTTTTCACGTAATTGTTTGTCGATCGAACGGAAACGATTGGATTTCGATTTCTTTTTCAACCTCAATCGCCTCAATAAAGACGAAGGTGAAGGATTCACGAAATAATTGGCATAAGCCATGAGAAAACATTAATTCTTTAAATACAAGACTTCGTTAACTTGTTTCCAACTTTAAACCAAAATACGTGACAATCGTGATGTGCGGGATATATTTACGAGGACGAAGAGTCCTCATTCATTAATAAGCTCGATCAATGTCGAGTATACCATGTAGTGGGATCCTCGACACAGTAAAATATTCACAACTTCTATATCGAGCCACCAATGACCGTAATATTGGAGAGACAAATTAAGGACGAAACCATTAACGTGCCCCGGAAATAGACGCCCACGGGCCTTCCCGGTGATGAGACTGTGGAGTCATGACACTGAATTTTAATTACAACCTGTGAAAACTCGTCGTAATGGTCGCGAGTCTTTTCAATGTTCATAAAGAATTCTTTTTTCTTGTCATGAGACCCTCGGAGCATGTGATTCGTAAAAATTCTGCTGCAGCGTTGCATTCAAAGGAATTTCTATCATTTTTTTATTGAAATGTGAGATGCGCATTGTTCTTGTCAGGCCAGAAACCAAAATACAACCATTTTGTTTTTTTCTTGAACGAAAACAAAGAATGTCCGATTTTCACTTATTTTTAATCGTTGCATTTTAATTACCGTTGTTCGTTAATTCACAGGTAAACTCTCTCCACGTTGTTGTCGGCTCGTTGCTCTTTGGCTCCGTAATCCTCGTTGTGGGACTCGTACAACTTGCACCTGGTGCGGAAGCCGCCCAAAATTCAACGGCCTTGATCGGTGCTGGCTGCGCTCTGCTGTCACTCGGTGCACTTCTCGCCCAACTTAGGATCCTCTGGATCAAGAGACAGAAGACAGGACAGAAGGACGGGACTCATCAGCGAAGCGTTACGAGCATAGACATGCTACTTGCTCAACATAGGTAAAAAAATATAAAAAATGAAGCGACAAAAACAGTCCAACACATTGCGATGTTTATTGGCATTTTGATTCGGAACCGACACTCTCGAAAGTCTTGCTGTCAGCAAGACTATCGTGTGCTTTCTGGATCATGACGATCGTTGCTCTAAGCTCTTGTGACTGACGGTTCGCCAATCAATCAGGTTTGCCAACGGAAAATACTTGCGCACCTTGAACGAAAGCTCGTTCGCTTAATTGGATGAAAGATTTAAAAAAAAAAAAAAAAAAACGAGAATTCCAAGTTTTTCGTCCGGATACAAAACGGTTCCGGATTTGATACGATTTTGGGTACGAATTTGGTCTTGATATAAATTTTTCTTGGGTCTTCACCCTGAAGACTCAATTGAGAAAAATCCTACATTTCCGAAGATCATAAATCCTGGGATGGTAATGCGAAACGAAATTTGGAGCCTCCATATCGTCCGAATGACCTTGCATTGCTCAAATGACTTTGAGAAACGTTTCGAACGATGAATCAATGATGGGGCTAGGTTTCCTTATGGAATGTTTTTGATTTGTTTCTTTGCAGAGACTTTACCGTGCTGACGTTGGACGAGCTCGACGATCTCGTAGAAAGGCCTACTCCTGCTCTGGAGAACAAGATACGTGATCAAGGTCACAATACCTAGGTGATGCCAGCCTCGAAGAGGATAGCATTAGAATCGTCATCGCCGTGCCCGACCACACCCTCGTCGCTATCCTCGTCCTCGCAGTCACCCGGCACGAGTTCCTCCATCCTCTATACACATCGATACGACTCACGTGAACACAGCCTCGTATGAGGCACCGAGGGGTGAAAAAAAAGCTTTCGATCGCTCGTTTAGCTCACACTATTAAGCTGCCTCTTTTCACTCCTTTCTCTCTCTGCTCCCTCGTTCTCTCTATCTTTCTCTCCCTCTCGCTCTCTTTCGATTACTGTACTCAATTCAGCCTAGATTTCACACGAACGTATCAAAACCGTATGTACATGTAGGGTTCCATGTATATGTAAAGAAAAAAATAGACGTCACTAGAGTGGCTTGTATTGGTTATAATGAATGATGGGAGCACATTTATGCCCGTCTTCCACACGTTGATCGAGCACGTGTGGCCTCATAAGTTACGGATGAGCACTTCCCGATAGAAGCCAATGACGAAGGGACAAAAAAGCCGACTAAAAATCTCCTCGAAAGATCTCGAGCGCTTCTCTATACCCGATAGATGAGACTGAGTATTTGCAAACACAAACCAACTTGAAATTTCGTCGACGAATTAGCTCTGAATGAGATCAAGATCATTCGACCTTGAAAAACATTTATATTTAACGCCATTTTCGCTTCGGTGCTATGAAAACAGGCTTTGGAATCGATTCATACGAAAAAAAATGCATTTTTCTGCAACATACTGGGAATTAATTTGATTCACTACATTTATTTTATTTAATTCGTGAATTTTAAGAATTTATTTATTTTTTCAACGTTTTTTCTATATTAAAATATGTTTATCGGATTCCCATGGAAGTTTAGAGCCACTGGGCTTCTCTCTACATTTTTAATGCACGCTCAATAGTTTAAACATTCGTCGTCTTCTCTGGGGGTGCTCGATCGAAACTAAAGCCTTCCTAAAGGGAGCTCGGCGAGAAAGTACGCAAAGATATATGAACGAGATTAAAATCGAATCTACCGTGATCTCAAATATCGATACATATGATTTAGAGTGCATTAAGGGATTTCAATATAAATAACATTGCATAAGACATATGTGATGCCTGTAGAGGCTCAACAGATTTTATTAATTAAGTCATTGAGGAAAAGGATAAAGTTTTCGACGAAGCTTTTCTTTTCTCTCAGTTAAAAATAATGAAGGTTGTTATAAGAATGGAAAAGCTTCATTACGAGTGGATCGAATATCGAGACGGAAACGCTGGCTAGTAAGAAATAACGGAAACTCGAAATCGATAAACGATTCGATCAAAGAACATCAAAATAATAGACTAAAAATCATGATAACAGTAAGACGTAATAATTCTCGTAAAAATCAGAGTAAAAACCAGAAAGAAAAACCCTTGACCAACCGTGTGCATCTCACGGAATCTTGGGATACGATGTTTTTTGTAATTGTGACGGATTTATGTGTAATCTAAAAATAATGTTAATGACATTTCGTAAAAATCGTCGAAATTTTATTGGCATCTCGATACTATACGAGGAGAAACAAAAAAAATTGTAAAATACCACTCCACATGAGCAAACTCGTTGCTCCTCATGAAATGTGGCAAGTTATATTTATCTGGATGGTTCAATCGATCGGAGTTAAGTCGAACCTCACGTGGACGATATCTCGTACGAAAATGGGGCTGAACCATTGAACTTGTTGGAAAACTTGCTGTATTACTATTTTCCTTCGACCACTCCGCGCTCTGGTCTAACGAAACAAAAATATTGTTCGAATCTTGTCGATCAATTGATTACAATTAAAACACCGATCCGACAGCAAATAAATTACAATCCCAAAAAATAGAGAAATCTCAATGAACAAAAAAAAGTTAATTTTGTGTTAATCGCAAAATGAACCCGATCGATGTGCTCATGGACGATTTTACCGAGAGCGAAATATTTCGTTGATATATTTCCTCCTCGATTAAGGAACAAAAAAGTCAACAGTGAACCTCATCAAAGGCGACCAAGCCGCGGGGTATTACTCTGAGAATAATTTGCTATATAACATAGACCAAGAAAAAGTAAAATAAATATTCCGCTTCAACAATAAAACCGATAAAAACCGAGTAATGCTTAAGTTTAGCTAAACTAGAACCGTTATCGTTATCGTGAAACGTTAATTCGATAAGTTGAATCTTCGAAGATTGATTGACACCACAATGAGACGATATCACAAGGGAAAAAAAAAATAAAATAAGCGTACGATGCACAAGAGCACTAATATCGATTTTTTCGGACTCGAGATATGTTCGGTTTTCAAAAGCGAACTTTTCGTAACCGATGGTTTAAACTAGAATAGAGAGAAGGGCCACTGGAATATTAAATAAAATATATGCTGCGCCGTCGCGTGAACGGAACTTAGCGATTGATACGAACGAGAATTCAGTAATTAGCCAATATTAGCTGCCAAAAAAAAAAACGCAAATCCAACCAATATGAAACATAACTACACGTTTTTTTTAATCCGGATAACAGGAGATAATATTTATCTTCCTTTATAATATGAGATTCCGCGATTAGTCGCTTCTGGCTGATTTCGCGCAACAACAACCATCTTCTAAGTGCAACTAACGCAGCTAGTCGAAGAGAAAGTTGCTTATCAAATTTTGAAGAAAGAAAAGCAACAGAAGCCAATTTAGTGATTAATCATTCCCAGCGGGAGGAATACGACGGAAAAAAAACTTTGGAAACTCGATTTTTATCGAAAAGATCGATATTTTGTTGACGTAGTCTGCTCATCTGCTTTTTTGCATATTGAAAAAAGAAAAATGGTCAGTCTCCGGGAGAGAAACTTTGCTTGTAGTAATAATTTTGCTGATTGTGTGCCTGGATAGACAAAATCCAACGTTGAAGTGACTAAAATTTGGTTGTCATTAAAAAATTATTAGTCAATTGTATTCGACGATATATCGACCTTCCCAACAAGAATCTCGTTCCAGTTTCCGGCGATAGAATATCCGGGACATACGTAGTGCGAAACCATTTTTTTTAAACGGCCGAACTCGTGAAAAAGTATAGAAATAGACCGAAAGGCATCGATAATAAAAAGCTTCGGGATGAGCATTATAGTGATAAAAACACGAGCCACAAATAAAGAGCCCACCAATCGAAACATGAGAAAGGTTTGCGATCGACAGATGATCGTACACCGAGCTCGTGCACGAGATCAATGATATTTTCAGCCTTAATTACCTTCGGTAAATAAAAGATAAATGGAAGTGAGAAAAGAAAAATGAAAGGAAAACTAAAGGATCGGAAAATTCAGAATGTGGTTGAAAGAAGAAGAAAAAAAAATCATTTCCTCGTCCATCGAATAAGGAACGTTTGTTAAGGAACATACAAACGTGGAATTTCGAAGTGGAACATATCGATCTGTATCGCAAAATTATTTAGAAATATTTTTTTATCGACAATGAAACTTTTTTGGAAGCTGAGTGACGTAAGTAAAACAAAACGTTAAGAATATAGGCAAAAAATAAAAAGTGATATAAGCGCGAGCACGCCTTATTCATAATGCAACAGAGTTTAGTGATAAAGATCGACGTTTAATAAACCAGGAGATTTCTTTCAAGCGTATTTCCGAGTTCCATCGAAATTTTCATGTTACAATGGACTTTTCCTTCATTATTCCTTCTACTGAGCAAAACGGTCTCGAAACCTAAACGCGATTAATGAATATCTCGATAGATCGCCTCGATCAAATAATTCTCAATTTTCGTATTTATAAAACAAACAAAACAAACAATAAAGCGAAGCATGAGATTTCATTACAATCTTAAAAAATAAAAAACTGCCTCGAATATTCAAGGCAAAGAAAGACAAAAAGAATCTTTCGACCTCAGTACTCAACTCGTAATTATATTTCGGAACATTTTTTTTCAATCTCGAAACTAATCCCCATTCGATAAATAAATTTAATAAAACGAAATGGAAACCGAGAAATTTTGGGAAAGAATAAATGAAGTTCATCAGAAACACATTCGATCATTAATATCGAATTAATTTCGAAAAAAAAAAAATACGAAATTTCATCATGGAATGACTACAGCGATTTTTGCTGAGTATTTTAATCCCAAAATTGTTCGGTCCATGCAGGCTTTAACGTTTGTATTAATGTTAAGTCATACGAAGACGCACACATAGTTTATAAGGGTTTTTATAATGGTGATCTATAACGAAAATAATTCTTTTTATTCGAGTTTTTGCCAAAACTCAGATAAACTTGATTGTTGAAGAAAAAATATCATGAACGATGGAAATAAAAAACGAAACATTGAACGGGTTTGAAAAACAAAGAGAATAATCGATCGTTCCTTCAATCCCTCACGATTTTAATTCTTATAGGACACCATGATACTTGCCGAGCCTTGTAAATATCAATTCAAGTTTGTAATGAAAAAAAAAACAAAAAACAAAAGAATCATCGCTCATTCGTGGATACATCGTTTTTAAATTGAAATAAATAAAAAACCGAAAAAAATTGATGAATAACAAGAAAGAT
This sequence comes from Campopleginae sp. 14b, assembly GCA_030522525.1. NCBI lineage: Eukaryota > Metazoa > Arthropoda > Insecta > Hymenoptera > Ichneumonidae > Campopleginae sp. 14b. Next base: position 32,772 of record JAPYYS010001132.1, read on the forward strand.
TCCTGATATTGCTTGACTCCGGAGTCAGAATTTGTTTGATGGTGCTTCGCAGTGTGAAGCGATACGATATACTGAAGAATTGAAGAGTTAAAAGTTCAGCTCTCGAAAAAATGTCACGAAAAATTACTTAAATAATTGGGAGAATGTTAACATTGGTAAATACATGCGTAAATAAATATATAGTACATTTAAGTAATTAGTCATATCACGTTAATTTGTAAGAATATTTTATTTATAAAAAAATTCACTAAAACACATAATCATCGTGTATACGGTATCTTAACAAAATAATTCATTTAAATGCTTAAGGCAATTACGTTATCCGTATATTTTGTAAACAAAAGTTATAATCGATAACGATTAATAAAAATCATAGTATATACAAAAAACAGGATTCAGTTGTTTTATTTTTCATTTTCGATCAACCCAAGTCCGGGATCAACATTTTTCGGTGTCCCTGTCGGTGGCAGTCGGATGCAGTTGATCATGTACAGTGTGTACTATACACACTACTGTTAAATCCCCTTTAAATCCCTTTAAATCCCGCCATGACGGTCAGTTTCATCACGAAGCACCAGTGATATTACTATATATTGACGTGCCTAACTACAATGCGACGCCTGTCGGCCGTTGTCCAACTTGGGACGCTATGAATACTAGCGCGGTATAGGAAGCTTGGACTACGCCCGGTGAATTGCTCCGCGTTCGTTGTGCTCCTCTTTGCAAAATTGTGAAACTCCAAATACGCGACATGATGAACTCATTGCGACTGGTCACACGACAGAATGTCCATCAGCTCCGAAAGTTTCACAAATGGTTAGTCGCTCATAATGACACATCTTAATCCAATTCCATTTTGCTCCGGAACTGCTTACATAACCTCGTTTTTTTTGTTCTAACCCTAAAATCTACTGTTAATTTTGAAAACAATATTCTTCACGCAGTGTCACGTATCGTCAAACTGAAGCAGTTGCTGCTGTCGAAACAATGAAGATTCCAGTTCCCGAAGGTGCTGACAAACCTGTCAGTCCGAAAATCGATAAACTCGCAAACGATATATCTTCTCTGAACCTCATCGAGGTTTCTGAACTCAGTGATTTACTCAAAAAAAGACTTAACCTTCCCGATGCCCCTGTCATGCCCATGGGAGGTTTTGGAGCAATGAAGACCCCGGTAAATACGTTATATTCTGCCCTTTAAAATTTCAACATATACCGGAAATCCGCACGGCATAAAATTTCTGTTTGCATACACAAATTCACCTTGAATTGCAATTTCGTACACTCAACACGAAATCTACGCAAACTGAATCTGACGAGTCAGCGCCAATAAAAACTTTGTTTTCCAGGATGCGGATGAAGATGTCGCACCACAAATAGTAAAAACATCGTTTACTGTGAAACTTGTGAAATTTGACGACAAGCAGAAAGTAGCACTAATCAAAGAAATCAAGAATCTTATTCCAGGGACAAATTTAGTTCAGGTACTTTTGTCATTTGTGAGAAAATTGGGCCGTGCGCTTGACGAATCGTTTACGCATCAATTTTCTTGGTTTTCTGTTTATCAGGCAAAGAAATTCGTGGAAAGTATACCGGTCATAGTCAAGGCAGATATTCCCAAGGAGGAGTCTGAACAGTTGAGAGAAGCAATTACCAAAGTTGGTGGGGAGGTAGAAATTTCATAAGTGCGGTGTGGAGTAAAAACGAGCCTTGTTGATTCATCGATTAAGATAAATGAGCGAATTTCCAGGAAATTTGAATAATAAAACAAAAAATAAAAGGAAATGAACGTGTTTATTTTTTTCCCCAATTGGTACTTTTAGTAGACTATTGTTGGGACCCCTTTACACAATTGTCAATCACCAAACGAGGATCATTTGGAAACGATGAGGATGGCTCATTGCTGGGGTTTAGAAATTACCAGAAATAGTGAAACATATTCGGAATTTACGGATTTTTCTAAATTTTATCGGAATATGTTGGAGAGGAAATTTAAAATACCGCAGAGAAAAGCCTTCGTCTAATTTTGTTCGGAGAGATCTGATATTCTAAGAAAAGTACAAGGTACACGTTGTTTTCCTCTCGCTGGAGTGGAGTGGAAAAACGTGTGTCTGATTGTGTCTCACTCGCGCAACTGATGCCACTGATGGAATTCGGATCACCAATCGATGACTCGATGGTCTACGGATGCCTCCTTCTTGATTAACGGTCGGTAATTTTTTTTAACTCTCAGAGTCAACGATCGTTAGTGGCGCCAATCGTCAATTATGCTCCAATATATTTAAATATTGTTATTAGAACAATGAGAACTAAATGACGTTCGCCGAAGGGCACGTATGCAGTGCGAAGGATTTCGCATTGGAAAATATCGTGTAAAAAGTCGACGTAGCTCGACCGGTTTTGTACAGCTATCTATAAAGGCTTGCTCGCGATTAATGTCCAGTGCCACGACCGCGACCGGTACTTTTGGGAGAAAAACCACGAGTCGCAAGCTTATGCATGCATCGCATCACGTCAATACGTCATTACAAGTTGTCGCGAAATATGAGTATATTTACACAAAAGTTCGACCCAATAACCGGCTGCAGTGCGTGGGAAATGCAAGATGCGGATTATGATTACCACCAAGAAGTGGCACGATCGGCTTTTGCTGACATGCTCCACGATCACGAACGTGTTAGTTCACATTTTTTGTTCCCATGTTGCCTCTATTCGACTTTTTAAAATCTTGCCACCACGTGTTCCTCCGTTTGCGCTGGATAAATTCAAAGTTTCGATCTCAATGAGCACTCTTCCGAACATCTTTTCATAACCTCGAAAACATTGCATTTCCATTCGAAACAAAATCCCATATCTTTGGCATTAATTGTTCCTCAATTATGATATTCCCATTGCCTATTTGTTCATCAATGGTCTTCATCGATTCTAAACACCCGGAAAAACTTTATATACTAATTTATCAATTCTATCCGTTTCGATTGCATTTGATTCAACTTTGATTGTAACATTAATATTGATCATTTTATTGTATGGAACAGAACGAAAAATATTACATTGCGTTGAAAGCAGCGATAGAAAAAAAGCACAAGGATGGTCAAAAGGCTAATGTCCTGGATATCGGCACAGGAACTGGATTACTCTCGATGATGGCGGCAAAATGTGGAGCCGATTCTATAACGGCCTGCGAGGTAAGTTTGAAAAAACTCTATTCATTATTATTTCTCAACACATCTTGAAACTAACTGAATACCTCTAGATTTATATCACGGAATTGCAAGTGCCATGAAAATTATTAAATTAATGTCGCCCGAAACAGGAGGTAAGGTTTTGCTTCTGCTTTTCATGGAGAACAAATTTGATCGCGCTCTCGTAATAGAAATGGAACGTCATCCAATAGGCTCAGAAATATGGCACAAATAATTTTTTGCATTGTGTTTATCGGTTCTTGTTTCATTCATGTAACAAATGATAAGGCAATTCGCACAATAAACCTTGAATATACATCTTCATAGGGCTTTGGACCAATGGCTAATTGCGCTGCCAAGATTATCGATGAAAACGGTTTCAGTTCTGTGATTAAACTGATCCGAAAGCGTTCGACCGAGATGACGGTGGGTCGGAATGGAGATATGCCTGCAAAGGCTAATATTTTAGTGACCGAGGTCTTCGACACTGAATTAATAGGGGAAGGAGCTTTGACAACGTTTCGGCACGCGCAACAAGAACTCCTAGAAGTAAGTATCGTGTTGACTTACTCTGGTCTTTCCTGATTCGATAATTTCGAGAAAAAGAGAAAAAAAAAGGATCAACGCACATTTGGCATTAATTCGTTTTTTCTTGAGCTACACATTTGAATGATTTTCTGTAGAAAGACAGTTTGGTGGTGCCCAGCAGTGGAACGGTGTGGGCACAGTTAGTAGAAAGCGACCACGTTCGTGGTTGGAACAGGATAAACCCTTTGGTCGATTCCGATTCTGGGAAGACGTTGATCGTTCCACCAAAGAAAACGAGCCTATGTCCGGGGGCTTCGGCCGTTCACGATATCCAATTAACACAGTTACCAAGAGAAATCTTTAAGCCGCTATTACCTCCGCAACCGATATTCAAGTTCGATTGGACGGGAGGCGATCCCCTCGTGTTTGAGGAAGTTGTAACTTTGCGAAAAAAAGCGATAGCTTCGGGGACAGCTCACGCGGTTTTCATGTGGTGGGATTTGGTGATGGACTCGGAGAATAAAGTTTTGTTGAGTTGCGCACCTGCTTGGGAGCATCCGGATGGCAAAAAATACATGAAAAATGGATGCAGTCTCGAGGAAGCATCAGACAAAATTCCTTGGCGCGATCATTGGATGCAAGCGGTTTATTATCTCCCGGAAGAGCATTCGGTCGAGCAAGGTGAAGAGCTCAGCCTCGTTGGAACACACGATGAGTACTCGTTTTCGTTCAGAACGGAGAAGCAACAGGAAAAATTGTCGAACGGTCAAGTCAAACAGTTTAAAATCGATCCACCGATTTGCGATTGTTCATTACATCTTGCGTACTCGAGAACTCGCATAGGTCAATTGAACGATGCGAAAAGGAATGAAAAGTATGTTCGAGCTTTGCAGAAGAGAATAAACAGCGAGACCGTTTGTCTATGCATTTCGGATGGCTCCATTTTGGGCTTGGCTGCAGCTTCTCTAGGCGCTAAAAAAGTAATTGTCCTTGAACCCAGTTGCCTCTCCAGGAGGACCCTTGAGAATTTCGTGAAAGCTAATGATCTCGAGTCCCGGATTACGATCGTTGAATCGATAGATCAATTGGCCAATAGCGACAAACCAAGTCTCGTTTTCGGCGACCCTTATTACGTCACGTCTATTTTGCCATGGGACAATTTACGATTTTGGTATTTGGCTACACGTTGCGCACCTTGTGTCCCGAGGATTCCTGTCGCTGCTAAAATCCGAGCGGTTGCTGTCCAGTTCAAAGATCTTCAGAAAATTCGAGCTCCTCTCGGTATTTGCGAGGGTTTCGATCTCACAACGTTCGATAAATTCGTTCAGGTAAGTTTTCCCACAATTTACCATAATTCTCCTCCCCAAAAAAAAAAAAAATTTCCTGGATTTCAAACGATTTTTCTTCCTGTCCCGGAAAGGCTTCCAGCGAGATAAGCGACAACCCAGTAGAAGCTCATCCTCTCTGGGAATATCCGGCCGTCGCACTGAGTCGACCGTTCGAGGTGGCACATTTCGATTTGGCGACAGATCTCATGAAAAATCACGTGGCAACTTCGTCGGGTAAAGTACAATTCGACGTCGGAGGATCTTGCAACGGAATCGCTATTTGGCTCGATTGGATTCTGGATCACGAGTCAGTTATCTCGACTGGACCAACGAGCGATATCATTCCGGGAGAAAGAATATCCTGGGACTTCCATACAAGACAGGGCGTTTTTCTTTTCAGGAACATCACCGACGTCGATAAATCGAAAGATCTCCGTTGGTCATTCTCGCATCGTGCCGAAGAAACGTGGAAATGTGAATTTGACTTTGACATTGACTCTTGATCCTTTATGACGGTCACTATGACAAATGCTTAACGTTACAGTAAATTGTTTTATTTATACTCATACAGTGGACGATCTAGTTGTCAGAGCTACGGACAAAAATTAACAAATAAATCTCGACCGCTTAGGTTTTTCATTTCCATTCACAACTGCCCTTTTTCCTCATCAAAATTATTTACGGATTCGCGATTTATGAAGAAATTACTTATTCAATGACATCGAAAACCTTTGAGACACGATGGGAAACTGAATTCCTAGAGAACTTTAACAAGAACGTATTTTAGAATGTTTGATTGATTCGTCACATGAACAGAGATAATAGAAAAATGTTATGCAACATGGGAAGTGAAATTTTTAGTGCGGAACTGCAAAAAAAGCTTCAGAAGTCGTTCTGGGAAAAAAAAACAATCAGGACAATCTTCAGTTAGAATTTGACAATAATTCAACGATTTTTGGTCAACTATTCTTTTGTTTTTCCCAGGAGATTTTTTTCCTAAATCTAAAGAGTTCATTTCGAAGGCTACGAGGGAGGCTCGGGAAGCAAACGCAACTGTTTCGACAATCTTTTGCCTATGAGCTTAGGATAAGTTTTTTGTTTGATCAGGTACTCTTTGCTCTGATGAGTGACTGCGCCATTTTCAAGCTGATATCTGCACAAATAGTGTAGTGGTCCAAGCATCGCATCCCTTAGCCATGATTTTCCTTCCAGAAGTGCCAATGAGAGAGCCCCAGATTCCAGTGTTGATAGACAACCCTCCGTCGGTTGTGTTCTTATGACGTATTCGCTCGTAGCAACTCCGACGAGCTTGCACGCTCGTAAATACCACAACGATGGACTCGAGTGATAAATTGCCTAAAAGAATCCAATAACGCATTTTTTCCAATTTACAAAATCACATTTCCCCACACACGGCTCATTCGGTCAACATTTCCTTCTAGAAAGACGCAAAATTTGATCCCCATATTTATTAAACATTCCCGCCAAATTTCAAATCTTTCGATTCGAACTTTGATGTTTATTTTTTGAAATATTTTTTTCAAAATAAGACTCTGGTTTGTTGTTGAAATGGTGGAATTCTCACCTTAGCTTGTGGCCACGTGCCGTCCAGAAGTACGAGATTATAAGGCCTTTGTCCGTCAACTCCGACGAGCGGAAGTTCGGTAATATTAACGGCATCGGGCGAAGGATACAGCAATATTGTATCTCTGTCTTCAAGAATTTTGGCGAGCCCCTCGTACTTGGAAGATGGAAATTTTTTCCCCCTCGAAACATAATTTGAATAACTCGATAAAGGATTCAAAAATCTTTCGTCTGATGAGAAAAACAATGATCGGGTTGTTTACCTGTAAGTCAGACATTTGCCGGATTCAAGCCCGAGCGCGAGCATCGGTGCGGTGCGCAAACATCGCTTAACTTCCGCCGGATGTTGTAGTATTATTATACGAGACTTGGGAGACAAGGGAGTTTTTGGCAAGCCAGGACACCAGCAAACACCCACGGGTCTCCTTTTATATTTAATTACCAAATTGGATTAATGTTAACGACTAATATTGAGGTTAGGTTCCGATCGTCACTTCATTATTCCTTAGCTTCGCATTACTCACTTGCATTGTCCACATTTGTCTCGCATTTTTGGGGGATCTGCTGGAATACTCGAAAGCTCCTCCCAAACATCCTCCTCGCTTGCCATCGTTGTTTTTTAATGTTACGAGGGAAACATCGACACTGACACTTCTTCGACTTTAAAAACTACAAATAGCACGAGGATTCTCTCCTACTCATTACTTTCTGCATGCTTCGAGACAGGCAGCTCCGTCGAAATTTCGTAAGTGTATGCTCTACGTGAAATCCGACTTTATTGTTTAATTTTATCATTCATGGAATTGTTGAAATTTTTTGAAACACGAAAGCAGAGGCGTTGAATATTTTATGTTGGTGAATAATTATTGTCGTGTTCTCAGAAGTCTATAACGAAACTCACTTTGTTACCATCAGTCGGTTGATTCCTACGCAGAATCATGAACGACATACATAACAGATCAAATCTATTTCATAGACATCTTTTTATTCGAAAGGTTTTATCAAAATGATTTTGTACAGACAAAAGATTGAAAAATGCATACATATATTTATATTCTGAAGGGTTTCAGAATACAACGATAGAAATATTCATACATATATATATTCGAGACATTCCGAATTCTCTGTATAAAAATTAACGGATATTGGAATCGAAGTAATGTTTTTTTGAGAACACGTCAGTTTTTAAGATGTTCCCTCGGACGCGCTCGAGTTAATTCACAGCCCTTTGTTCCATCAGCGCTATCGTCAACTAAAATCCCAAACAAAGAAACAGTGAATTATAATTATTGTTTTCGATGATTGACACAAAATTATAAAACCGAGGTGGTTTTTTGTTTCAGTGCGAGAGGAATAATCCGAAAGCAGAAACACATTTTATTTTTCGGGCATACTTGATATTTCAAGAAAAAGGAAAAGAAAGCAGCAAAATTTATTGGGGAAATTTTATCCATGGTCTTTTCCATGAGACATTTATGTATCTATACCGTGCCTTGAATCTGGAGTCAAAATGATTAGACAACGGAAAATTTGTTGGTAGTGATTTTTTGTTAAATAATATACTTTTCCACGAAAATGAAAGCGTTCCGACACACGATGAAAATTCTATGTCGATTGAATAATTATGTTCCTAGTTCCTGACTTATATATAGAAATCTATGTCAATACCGATATTCTGGAACATTATTTTCCGAGTGATCGTGTGACACGTAATTAATATTTGTATTACTATTTATTACGTCAAAGAAAGATCAATTGTCCCTTTTGTCTGCCAGTCGATTGACTATTTGAACATACAAAAAAATAAATAGCCCATGTATCTTATCACATAGTCAATATTTTGTGCCTAACCTTAGAAAAAAGCTGTCCGCAGAGAATTCTCATAGAATTCGAATGATATGAACTGATAAAAATGAGGCATGATGAAGTAAAAACACACTGTATAATCCTCTAAACGATCCTCTAAATGAGGAAGATAGACGCGTGGCTTCCTCCTGAAGTATTCGCGAAAGATAATCAATAAAATATCACGCAATACGCGATTCAATTAATTTTCATTCATTTACCAAAATTGCTGCAACTTTTAATATATTCGGAGTAAGAAGTTCAGCCGCCAATTCTTTTCTGTATTTTAAACATCTCATTATTTTCTATTCACGTTCAACTAAGGCTTCGTGTATCTTATTCTTTTTCGGCTTAAAATCTTTTCGTATACTCGGGAATTAATGAAGACACATTTTCCCATTGACCCTCCGTAGACACACGACATTAGCGCACCTGCTTAGACACACATGGGTCAGGGATGTCCCAACGTTTCTGACTGTATTTCAAGCCGTTAAAAAAATCTGAAAAAAAAACCAGGAAAGTAGTTTTTAATCCATAGAAAGAGAGTTCGCACTGCATCATTGATAATAATTATTCATCATGTTGCTCAATCGTGATCGATACGAAAACGAGACGTTCGTGATACTCCCTGAATAGGCTGGACACCTCAGACCCATGTGTGTCTACCGAGGGTCAAGAATTTACATTCTGCACCAATTTAAAAATCATTGAAAAGACGACAGATTTGATGGGAGAAAAAAAGATAAGAATTAAGAAATAAAGTTGTTTATTAATCGTATTTAAATTAATTAATACGTACACGGCTCTGGAGTTGGATACATTATTCATTATGCAATTCGTAACAATGATTGGAAACAATATACAACGGAAATATACAAATACACAAATCCCTGCAAATTGGTAGCAAGAAATGATTTCATTAGCTCATTATTTATTATACAATTTGATCGGTACGAATGTGAAAAAGTAAAATGTTGGTTACATCTCGAAATTTTCATTCGTCCGATATAGATTTCCAGTAGAAAACACGCTTACGTTTATTACGGATGGAAGAAAAAAAACGAAGCTTCGACGAGTTTGCATTGAAGCACATAGAAAATATTGAAACACCGCATGTGTATGGAGCGTTGGATCTTTTTGATCTTGCTCTTACCCGATGTGAATAATTATACAATTAATATAATTCATAAATTGCCTAAGTGGAGATCGACATTTTCAAACGCTCGTTACAACGTCGGGAAAAACGAATAAAACGGAAACAAATGAAGTGAACAACAGACGTAAGGAATTATAATAGTCGATACGTGGACGGGCTGATCCAAGATTCTAGACGCCAATATTCAGATGCATGACAACAACAAAAATGGCAACAAGGGTTTTCGCAAAACAAAAACTAAGTTTTCCAACCATAGATTTTCGCTACATTTTCCTTCTCCAAACTTTCAATCACGCACGAATGTTGGAGTGACGCTTAGAAAAATCAAAACACACATCGATATTCATTCAGCGCGCTTGTTTTTATCTCTCTCTGTGTTTCCCTCTATTTGGCGTAATTTTCTTTCTATCGTAAAGTGTAATAAGGCTTTTTCGATGTTTGACGTTAATTTTTTGTTTTTTAGTCTTGGAAGAAGTTGAAACTTGGTCTTCTTCGTTATTTCGGCTGATGGAATTCCTACATCTATCGTCGCATTGACTTTCAGCTAAAGCATGTGCTCGTTCGAGTCCGCAAGAGAAAAAAACGCAATTTTGTGTGTTTCGCGGGCGCGTCGAGGGCTACGCTGATCGAGGCTTTGCGCCAGGCACATATCATTGTGATCTACGATGTGCTTCCCGATCAGGTAAGACTCGACCCTTGAGAAAAAACCAAGTTGTGAAAAATGTCCGTTTGGTTATTATTCGCCTCTCAAACGATCGGTCCATTATTAAGATCGACGCAATAACTTAAAGCATGACGATATTAAATTTCCTGCAAAACCTTCGGAGTGACATTTCTGTCGAACTCGAAGCCTGGAAGTAACGGTGAAGGAATCCATTTTTTTCTTATTCGTTATTCCATTACGCCCAGTATTGTTTCTACTATTATACACATTTGTTCATTCAAATAAATACACGGCTATCACATTAACACACTTGCTCGAGACTTTGGCAGTTCCGTACTTGCTTCGTAATTTACTACCGTCCGTGTTGTTTCCTTTTTCAATTCGGACACGAGCCAAAGTCTTTTTGTTATCTCACTTTTTCGCAAGCATAACAGTTTGATGAATTTTCTTCGTTGATATTCGCTCCGGAGCGAGGTACAAACAATAACAAACGGTTGACTCGCACGAAACAATAAATATACTAGGCATACGATGCGTGATTCGGGTCATACGGTTCTACGTTCAAAAAAAAAAAAAAAAACGATCGACGAGACGTTAATTTTCTTTTTTCATTAAGATTGTCCCTTTCGCAGTTTTCGGACTCGTGAAATTCTCGTGAGCGAAGAAAAATGGAAACAAGAACAAATTTTCATCTCCATTTCGAAAGTTCTTTCGGTTAATTCAATTATTTACAGGATCAATTTGAAAAATATACACATTTCGTTTGTAAACCTCAACGGTTTTAAATTGACGAAGGACCTTCGTCGTTTCGGGTCAAGTAAACAGCGGAACATTGTGCTACGTCGGATTTTCGTCCTGCCGATTTGTGACGTCCCAACGCGAATCGTTTCATTCACGTCGGAGAGCAACAATCTAAGCGTTCCTGGCACTTTTACGTTTTCTCCGTTGCTCCTCCTCTTTCCACGATTGCCTGGGGCGACTCAACATCAAGATCCCCACGGATCATAAGTCAGGTTTTTTCCTGCCCTCCTTCAAGTTTTTCAGCTAAGAATCTGCACGAATTTCATAGCTAAATTCAGTCTTTTGTCCACGGAGGAATCCCATTCTTTTCTTCTCAATGTCTTCGAGTCGAGAGAAGGAAGAGGGAGACAGAATCCTGCGATTAAGTCAATTCGTACTTCACGACTATTGGCTTTAACTCTTTGGATGAACGTTTGTCTTTTGCGCTTTCTTCTTTCGTGCAGCCAGCATATCGTAGAACGGATTGTGTGATATACTTTGCCTGAAACAATCGAAAAAAATCATCATCAGAAAATCTACACCAAACGATTGCGAAGCCGAAAATAAAAATTTGAGTTGATTCTTCTGATTTATTGGAAATCATTGAGAGTGAGTCGAGTGATTTTGAAAATAGATATTGACTGTAACTTCTCAGGGAGATGTATTTTTTATACCTGACACATTTTATCCACTCGTCTTTTTCCTCGTCCGTTGCTGCCGACATTCTGTACACTGTGTGTTTACCTGAAAATAATTGAAGAAATGAAAAAAAACGGCGACAGACGTGAACAACCACGTTTTTTTTTTTCACCGACATGCAAACGTTCGACTGACTCAAGAGTTTTCAACAACGAACAAAATGACGTTTTCCAGAAGAGAAAACTTGCATGCATACAATGCAAGAAGTCAAGTCAAATGTAATCAAATAACGTGAGAAAAAAAAAACATCATTTGACGTATAAGTTGGAAAAAGGATTTGAGGAAAATTGTATCAATACCTTCAACGACCTTTCCCTCGCTGTCGGTTTTACACGCCTTGATGAACTCCGAGCCAGCTGCATAGAGCTCGAAGCAATGAGGTTTATGCCTGTCTTGAACTTCTCTGACTTGAATATTCTCGAGTGGTATGATTCCTCGGGGTTCCTTGTCGGTCGTGTATTCAAAGTAATACAGACAGTTGTCATTCAGGATGAACCATCGTCGTTTCCAACTCTTGTAACGTCCACCTGTAACAATTATTTCCAGAAGTTAAATTTTCAAAAATCCACGAACCATAAATCAAGAAATATCCTCTTTCTTAAAATTCTTCTTTGTTCATTTTTATGATGTTAAAGTTTGCATTGTTAAACGTTGGTTTTTTTTAATCCGAACTTTTTATCACGAACGCCATAAAGAGAAAAACCATTTTTGGTTCTTTACGGTTCGTAAAAATGAACATAATGATGACGTCGTTGCTTTCAAACGATGAAAACTTTCAACATCATTAGTTGTTGGTCTACACACTCAAACACACAAATGAACGAAATGGCTACACAGCTACGTCTTGTAACAATCGCGAAACGATGAGAGATGGGAAATTTTATTATCTTCTATTTACCTGCTAGCTCCGTCAGGGCAGCAGTGTCGGTCAGAGAGGGAGGCAACACACAAAAAGCTCAGTGAGTCGAAAAACAGGATATGCACGTCGATATATCGTAACGTTAAACATTTATTCGTTGTTTTTGTTTTTTTTCGGAATAAATTATAATTTTGTTGACAGAGTGCAAACTAATTATATCGCAATTGACTGAAATCAATTTTTCTCAACATTTTTGGGATGAAATTTGGTCGATTTTGTATTTTTTTAAATTTTAATCATTTTGAAACCTCGTTCCTTGGTTTTCTCAAGAAATGGAAAATAAATAGTGTAGAGAGTGAGAAAGGAAGAGAAATCTACGTTGCCTAATATCCGGCTAAAAGAATCGAGAACGCGGATCAACGTTTACCTTGTTTCCACAGCCAGCCTTCTTTGTCCGGGTTGAAGAACGTGTGCATCAAATCGTTGCCATCGTCCTCAGGTATCTTGAAAGGTTCCGTTTTTATACTCTCGTACAAACTCTGAAAATTGCGAAAAGAATATTTTGCTTAAAATTTCAACACAAGACATGAATTGCAAAGGACATTCATTCTCTCTCAAAGTTTTTTCGCCCAATTAAATTTAAAAAAAACGTACGGAGCACGAATCATGAATGAATGGATTGATTTTTTTTCTAATAAAATTTTCTTTGCCCTCGTGAATAAATGGGGAGGATCGAGTGTCTATAAATAAATATTTTGGGTAGGAAACCCAATAAAATTTGATACTGAATAATAAAATAAAATAAATTCGGACTAGTCAATGATAAAATTTTGTCTCGCAGTCTCTTTATGAACATTTTTCTGACAGAGAGTTGCAGAGAAGAAAAATGAGATCAGGCCTTAGTTTTAAAAAACATGTTTGTCGTCTACGTCATGGAGGAAAGTTCATTGACTAGAGACGGCGCTTCGTGAGACATTAACGCCTGGAAATGTGTATTAGTTTTGATGGAGGCAATTTCACGAGTTTGCCATAATCGCACAAGCATATAAAGTTGCAAGTGTTTCGTTTGACGAATGTGCATCGGGGAGGAGAGGAGCTTGCATAAATCTGTCATTAGCGAATCATTGAAAGAGACTGGTGAAATCGTCTCGTCCTCCCTCGCTCTGACGTTCCACATGCACCCGGATTATTGCACAGAATGAATATTACGCCGTACACTGTACACACGTACACATCACATATATCGCTCGAATAATTTGCGTCGTGCGAGTTACATAAGCTAGTCAATTATTTCATATTCCAGGGCTTCGAGACCGCAGGATGCAACGAAACGAGCATGTTACACTTCCCCATGAGCTCGAATTTCGTCATCGTAAAAATCAAAACGCCATTTCCAACGGATTAATAAAAAGTTATGTATCCGATTACAAATTACTAAGAACCTGGTTGTCTTTTCATCGTTAAGAAATATCCGGACAATATTACTAAATAATTGAAGGATCTGTCATTAAAAATCTGAACCAACAAACAAATTTTCTCTTTTTTAAAATGATTCTGAAGTTTGCAACGTTGAGTTTCAACGAAAAATATTTTTTCTATTAATCATTTATTGAATTTTAAAAATCATTGCAATTTTTCGTGTCCTTTGAGTTTTTGGGTCGCCAGAGAGAATTGTTTTATTGTCTAGATGAAATATTAAATAATAATAATGGGCTCAGTTAAAGAAAAATAAGAATTTCGTTGCATCCCAACGATGCAAACTTCAACATCAATTTTTTTATATCGATTTGTACTTGAGAATCCTTCCAAAATTTAGTAGAAATTTGAATGACAATAATACTAATTAAACAGTTTATTTTGTCGTCAGTCTCGACGTAATAAATATTTTATTTTCGATTTCGAATAGCAGGCGCAATTTAAAAAATAGAGAATATTGATTGAGGATGCACGACGAAAGACGAACCTATCGAATAGAACTCCTGGATTTTCCATTCTGTGGAACAGAGTGACGTCATTGTTGTCGATTGATTTTTCAGGGAAAACATTCGATCTCAATCTCGTGACCTTTCGCACACGCAGTATGCGACTGATGAACAGAGAAAAGTGAAGTCAGGACGGAGAGAGAAACGTTTGAGGAAGTCGGCGAATGACGAGACGATGATTAGAAGGTAAACGATTAACATTAAGCGATTTATCACTGATTTCTTCTGGGTTGAAAAACAAGTAAGAGGATTCGGGACATTCGGGAATATCTTAAGTAACGAATTAAGTTTTGAATCGATCACTTGCCGTGTAATCAGCAAGCATTTCGAGTAAAAATGCAATTCCCAACAAAAAGAACAATTTTTTGTTAACGAAGAAATATCACAATTAACTCATGAAAAATCTCTGTCGTATTTTTCTTCGAAACAAGATTTTCTGAAGATGCGCTCGGAATTCAAATTCTATAAAATTTAGATCGTCATGCTACGTGTCGTTCGGAAAAAATTGTCTCCCAAGAAGTCACGTTTACAGTTTTGAAAACTCCGGCAAAAAGGCGAAGTATCCTGGACCATAAAACTCTTCCGTGTTAAAATATTCCTCCGAAAATCACGCAGTGCATGGATTTGCCCACTAGCATAGTATATAGCCCGAGAGGCCATTGAAAATCGGATCACGTCGGAGTTACAATTTGTTTATGCACATAAATTCAAGTGCTTTTGTTATACCATGTAGCGCATAGCATATTTACTGTAAAATCGATCTTTAGCTAGTCTGATTTTACGATGTATCGAGCAGAAGGAGAAAAGTAATAGGGGAGAAAGAGAGAGAGAAGAAAGTAATACCAGTGCTTTTGGTGCAACGTGTAAACGAACATGGCAGACGACAGCAAACACAATAAATCTAGCGAGAGAAGAGCAAACACAGCAGGCTGCGAGAGGGCCGTTCAAATTTGCAATTCTTGCACTCCAGGCGTCGAAAAAAAAGGATCACAGAACGTTGTTAATAATTATAATGACGTTGAAGTTCGCATCGTTGAAATGCAACGAAATTCTTGTTTTTTTTTGGGGTGATGCGATCGATGACGATCGATTTTCGGGAGCCAAAAAGTATATGAGATCGAAAAATTTTAATAACTTTTAAAATTCAACAAAATATCAATGAAAATAAATATTTTCCGTTGATTTCCAACGTTACGAACCTGAGCTTCATATAACGCTGGATTTCTACAAAATTATTTCAAAATTTTTTATTGCAACTAAACGAATTTGATAATTTTACTCATCATTGAATTTCTGCGCAGATATTTCGATCTACAGATCAGATGAGAAATCTTGTCGCGGCTTGTTATTCATTTGATCTTCGCTAGATCTTAATGACCATGTTTTTTTTTTTTAATTTTTAACTAAACACGAGACGAGTCTTCGAAGATCCGGAATAATTCAGATAAATTTTGAAAGGACGGGATTTGAATGAATTTTCTTCGAATGTTTCCATTAGAATTTCGTAATCTATGGAAATTAATGACCAATTACTGGCCCGATTTCTTTTATTCCGGAATGCTGATCGTTATTTCGTAAAGGAAATGTTAACAAGACCGAATTAATTAATTATGCGGGCATTTGATATTTCGAAAAAAAATGAAAAATCTGCCTGATTCCTGGATGAGAGATGAACGATTAATCATTTTTATTTGCCCCATAAATTGAATTGAATCGGAGAAAAACTTCGAGTAGAATTTCCACTGTCCCAGCGACTGATGTTACGAGGATAAAAAATCCATTTCGTAACCTCCGTAGACATGTTGAGAGTAAAAAAAGTTTGGATGCATTCCGGACCGTCAGCTTGGCTAGCTCGGTTTTTAGTCTACGAGCACAAGCTATAATTATCCTCGAATTATCACCATGGTGAGAAGAAGCTTGAGAAGGAGGAGGAGAAACTGAAAAAATGGAAATGGACGAAGAGTAGCCTTACCACCAAGAGTTCGCGGGGAAGATCTCCACCGTTGTTGATGCCACGATTCATCGTGATGAATTGTTCGACGCTGGGCTTGTCCTTGACGCTTGGATTGTGCAACGAAGTGTTTAGCATTATTATCGCGAAGCTGAGGACGTAGCAAGTGTCGGTATTGGTGAAGATGTTTGGATTCAATTGGCAGTAACGTTGAGCAAAGCATTCCATCATTCGATCGATTTTTTGTGCCTCACCGGGCAGCCTAAAGGACCACAGAAACTGGCGTAACGCTTGGACCAATATGAGGTCCGTAAAGTCGTGAAGATCGACGAATGCGCGTAAAACTCTCTCGTTGAAGTCATGACGTTCGCCGAGATAATCACCGATCGCAGTTTTGTTCAGTCCTTCTCCTTTGTACAAAAATTGTGCAACGTCTTCTGGGGTCGGTGCAAGGAGATTGTGATCGATCAGATACTCGATTCCTTTCTTTGGATCCATGTTGAATTTTTTACGCCCGATCGATGTTTGTTTCGCCTTATTCGTCGGTTTGGACTCGTCAGCTGCCAAACCTCCGCCCTCCATCGCTTCCATCTCTGCGACAACTTCTCCCAATTCATCTTTCAATTGCTGCAATAAAAAACAAACGAAAATCACAATTAACGATTATTCATCAGTCGCGGAGTCGAGAAGTTGAATTTTCTTTACGAATTTCACAGTTTCGATATTGATGTTGAAGTTTTCATCGTTGGAATGCAACGGAATTAATTGATTCGATCCATTTTTTGAAAGCAGAGCCAAAAATGAAACTACAGTGTCGGTCTACGAAAATCTTTGCAAAAGAACGAGCAAATGTCAAAGAAATATTGAGACGATTCTGAAAATTCAAAAAAAAGTAGTGAATAAATAAAATATTTTTCGTCGCGACTATGACGTTGAAGTTTGCATCGTTGGAATGCAACAAAATTCGTTTTTTTTTGCCAAAGCTCATTATCCTAATTAAGAATTTTATTGTGATGATAAAACAATCGGTTTTGGCCCCTAGAAAAATCTATCGGCTCCAAAAATTTGGATCAATTCTAAAATTTAAAAAATCGTCAATAAAAATAAATATTTTTCGTCGCATTGCAACGTTGCAAACTTCAAAGTCGTCGAAAAAGTCGAAAACTTTGAGTTTTTTCGATGTTTGTTCAATTTTTCCTATTCTCGTTAATAACAGTCATTCTTCATTAGGGAAAACTGTTGCCGCATATTGAAGCCAACGAAAGAGAATGCAGCTCGAAGGAAGAATCGTTAAACACGTGCTTAACCTCCCGCAGAAGCAATGAAAGGACAAACAACTGTGAAACGGTGATAAAGAAGTGGAAAGTATTCTATGGCTAGCCGCATAGATAGTCAATCACCGAAACTCGAGGCTCTAATAATAACCGATGCGATGTGACCGAAGATATCCAGGCCATAATTACTCCGCGGGGTATTCGAGTCTCAGAAGTCGTCACAACGTGGCATGCGAGAAACTCGGCCAAAGCGACTATGCGCAAGACTATGCGGCTTATTACAGCACGCTGTCTCTCGACGTTGGGGGTTACGTCAAGAGGCATCTCCGTCAAGAATTCATACTTTTCGAACACCGTAATAATATACAAAGAGCAGTGTAAACGCACGAGTACGTGGAATGCTCTTTTTCCAACGATGTAGCGACAATAATAAAACTCTGCGAGTATCAAGATCAGCTCGTACCGCATAAATTTTAATTTTCTCATACGAAAAATAAGAACGTCCGAACGAGACTTTCCCAGAGCAAAGTTCAGCGTCACTGTCGCTGCTAATTAAGAGCTCGGAAATGTCAAGTGAATCCGATTCCCCATTGAATGAGATTTTTTTTGTCGCGCTCTCCCAGAAAAATGTAACTTTAGTCTTCAGTTTTGTCCGGTCGATGAGAAAAAAGCATGAGAAATGAATTTCGGCAAAATTTTGGAATCATCGACGCGGTATAACTTTGAAGAATGCGTTACTTGATTTTCCGGATACAAGGGGACCCGAGACTTCGCGGGATCGAGAATTTCGACCGGAAAACCGTCCTGCCAAGGAGCATGGAACACTCTAAAGGGAAAATGAACAAAAATCATTTCGCGAAAACCAGAAACCAGCTCGAGAGACCAGTCACGATCGTAGAGGTCAAAAGAATCCGCTCAAAAAAACATGAAACTCCATTGATTTAAAAAAATGTACGCCACTGTCGAGAATGCCACACATTCCGAGCAGAGAACCGAAGCCTTTGAAGTTATCGAGTCGGTGACTATCGTATCAGATTCTCCATATAGCAACGACGAGAAAATTGATCCGGATTCCCTCAGCCATTCGTACAGAGACGATGTAATCGGATGGACGATGAATGTAGGAAGAAAAATGATGTGGCATTTGTTGTTGAGGAGTCTACGCCGTGAAAGTAAAGATGATTTCTCACATTAATCGATCGGATTCTGGCGTATACAAATATAGATAGTCGATGTTAATGTTTATGTGGAATACATGAATGAAGAGTACATAATAATCAAGCGATCGCTAAGGTTAACCCTTTTTGCTCGCCCTCCTTGCGTGCCGGTAACTACGCACACGCGATCATTATTTATTCACGATCTAGGGAACGAGTGGA
>JAPYYS010001133.1:0-31276 GCA_030522525.1 Campopleginae sp. 14b
ATATATATCGGTATCTCTGTTGCATATTATAAACTCAAATAATTCGAAAAATATGAAAAAAATTAGTAGCATCGTATTAGATGCTAAAGAATATTACGACTAAATTCATAAAAAAAAAAAAAACAATAAAAAATAAAAAATATTTTGCCACAACCTCTTTGAAGTTTTATACAGCGGGTTCCTATTCTATTCGAGTCTATAAAGTGAGGTGGCCGGGAAATAAGCAAATGATTTGGTGATTCTTCATCACTGTTGACGCCATTTCCCCTTTTTCTTAGTAATCAGCTTCCTTGCGCGGATTTCTCCCAGCGACACTTTGCAAATAGAGCGCTTAATATTGTTTGACAAACAAACAACCGCGATACCTCGTTACGACGCCCCAATCTGTCTTAGCTTTTGCTCTGCTTCTCTTGTATGCAGATTCCAAGGGTATAGGTGTGTGTACCTTCTCGCACGTCTACATCGCTCTCCAAAATTTGCTTTTGGGATCCACGTGCTCGGAAAATCACGCACCTTCGTGCGAACAACATTTATCTGCAATTTTTTCTCAGCGCGTCGTGTGGTTCATGAGATAATCGCTTATCACCGTTCAGCTGATCCGGCGCTTTGCTTTCATCGAATAAGACCCCACCACCCCTTCCCAAGCTAAAAATCCTTTTTTTAAATGAGCCTGTACACTCACATGAGCTCGAACGACACTACAACCTGAATTTCGTTCATGCAAACATCACTACTTACACACCGTGAGGGTCACGACGAAAGGGTCGTGTTTGTGTTTCGTGCACATTCGTTCGGCTGTGTTTGCCGTTCCGGACAAACACTCGGGATAAACAAGTGCACACGACTACAAACGTCTAGGGTGACCCTGGTGAAAACCGTCTCAAATGCAATTAACGCCTCCGAGTGAGGCGCGTTTGGATCGCAGTGCAATGCCTTCGCGCATCGGTGCCTATACGGTCCGGAGCTTAATATTTCCACTCGAATTTCACTTTTTAATCGGATCGCGAATCAAATATTTCAAATTTTCATTCATTTCACAGCGTTTCGCAGCCCAATGGAATTTTATTTTCGAGACATTTTATTTTCATCGTCAGGAAACGATAAAATTCACGAAACTACAACAATAATCGATGCCAACACGATTATGTTATACACATAAAAGTATAATACGAACCATCCCCCAAACACGACTCTCCGGCTTTGGAAATCCCACGGGGATGGTGGGATTATCAGGAATTAGTGGCATAGATCAATTAATCGAGTTCCAGACGCTCATTGTCTAAGCTCACGAGCTGCAAAGTCGACCAGGATGAAATTTTCCCGGACTGTTGGAAGGCTAAGTCATTCAGGATGGAATTAAGCTTTAGCACGAAATTTTGAACGCCATCGTGTTCCTGTGACGAGTAATCGATGTCACATTCGAACATTTTTTCTAGATATGATTTTTCGACGATTTGAGACATTTCAAGCACATTAACGTTGAAAACTGGGAAAACAAATTTCACCGTCACATAGCTTCCTTTATGAAGAAGCAATTCTGTCAAAATATAACGAAAAATTTGAAAGTCCCAAAAAATATTTAGTCGATTGTTTTGAAAAAATTTGTATCGACGTTTTTTTGATGAAATTTTATTCTTAGTGTATGGGTCTATAGGGAAAATATATCTTTCAAATTTCCTCAGCCGATTTTAAACTCTGAGTCTTTCTTGTGCAGAAAAAATGGCAGGAACAACTTACGCGGTTGGATTCAATCGTTACATAACGTTTCCAATATGTCGAGAGATTTTTGTACATTCTGCGAACGACAATTGCTCGCTCTTTTTATAGTTTCCTGTTGTCCTATTTCTTTGTAATGAAAAACCTCGCTCTATGAAAAATCTTGAGGCCGAGTTGTACTGCATCCAGCGAAGGCTTTCATGAAGAGGAAAAATAGCGTCAGGTTTGTATGTACGTGCGTGTATACGATGAAAAAAAAAGACCTTTCAACATCTCTGCTCCCGGAGGCTCAAAAGGATATTGCGATTTAAACTTTTCGCTTTGTACACACACAGCTGCGCCAAATGTGAACTTCCTTACGAGATTATGGATGGAAATGTGTCAACCAAGTTGTCGTCCAATGACAAAGATGGCGTTTTACTTTCACAGCTCACACGAGCTCGGGACTACACACCCTCGCGCTGCAACACTCAAACAATACCAGCAGCTCTTCTTTAAATGACTTTTACCTAATGACTCATTCGTCCCACTTCTCGGCGATGGTTCGAGCTTGGCTTTAAGGTTCCGACATTAAATCTTCTTTTTATTTTTCATTCTTTTGTTCCGTACTCTCAGTTTTGTGAATCTGAATCGAAAAAATCTCAAAAGCATGTTTCGAATTCAAGGAAATATCGACAAATCGGTTTGTACTTTTTGCCTTTTCCGCGCGACAATTTTTCTCCGATTTTTCCCATGAGCTGGAAAAGTCTGACAAATGTGGTTTTTCGTTTTTTTTTTTTTCAAATTCAAAAGCTCATTCGCTTGAGCGAATTGGAATACGCGGAGAGTATAGGGCGCTGATTGAAAGTCCCAGTTTAAATGGAAATCGCGTTGCAGCAATTTTGGTGTACGTCCCCTTACATCGACGAATCAGCCATTTTGAGTCAGCAAAAAGATTTATATTTTGGAGGCTGTCGTTTACGAAATTCGTGTCGTAGACGCGGTGCTCGTGAAATAATCGTGGATTCCTCGACAAGGGTGGAAAATTGTATATTCGAACAAATGGCAATTAACTTGGGACAGGGAAACGTTAATTGGACTCGGTCGAAGGTCACGGAGAAACTAGACGATCGCTTCGGTTGTTTCGTTTTTTTTTTTTTTGCCTTTTTGCTTCGGAGATTCATTTCAACTTCGCGAAATCCATTAAAGTCGTAGTTGGGGAAAAAAAAATTGATGATGGAACAAACGTTCTGTTGAACGTATTCGCTCGATATGGCTTTCTCGTACTTTTTATTTGTTCAATTAAATTGTTGAGGTATTCTCAGATATTCGTGTGCCTTGCCAACGTTTAGACCCGCCAGCCGGTCCACAAAAGCGAGAATTTATTGAATATGTCGGCTTGAATAGTCATGGCGAGACTTTTATTGGAGAAATCTGTCTCTCATCGACGTGTAATTCCCAGGGGGAGTGCAAACGACAGCGCTAGAGAAAAAAATTAGGCTCACATGTCATTAAAGAATTATCGCCATCATTCTCCGATAAAATAATTGTTTTTCCATTTCAACGAAAAATGCGCACATTCCATTTTGACTCTGTTATTAAACGGGTAAAAACTGAAGCGATTCGGCAGGCTCACGAAATCTCGAAAAATGCGAACGTATGGCGATACATAAAAACGTTAATAACAAGATGAAAAGGACGAAGCCTGTAACCACATACACTCTTGGAGAATTACCGATTAACGACGTGTATTTAGGTCGTTAGCGAAAACTGCGTTGATAGCACGTTGACACTCCCTAAGGGGGTCGCGTAAATACACTGAGAGGAAATTTGATGAAATAATCAGCGATGTTAGTAATTTTAAAGAGTAAAATTGTGTTAAGCCTTTGCCACAAGATACGGCCTTCGGATTTGTTACCTTTTCCACGGACGTGATTCAAATAATAATTAAACCTAATTGTGCAGTGATTTTCATTTCCTCGATCTGAATGTTTTTTAAAAAAATTTTATTCGTTTCAAGATCGCAAAAATCTGGACCGTTCAGATTTTCCAAAGTTGCAGTCTTTTCGGTGAAAATATTATTTCAAGTTTGAGTTTGCAACGAAATTGTTCGATAAACACAGATCGCACAGGATTGACAAACGTTCGCTGCTGTTTTTATTGGATATTGTAAATATTCGATGGGGCTGCTGCGTCAGCCCCATAAGCCGAGTTCTTTTCTTTCCTTTGTGTCGCGAGCGTTTATATATTCTTTGAGCGGATTATGGAAATGCAGGTTTATGATGGGAGGTTTCATATTTCACGGTGAAATGAAAATCGATCGTATGAAATTTAGTCGCGTTTAGACGAGCTATAAATATTGCGGTATTTGTACGTTTTTTTTTCGAGATTTATAATAAAAATAAAAAATATCATTACGCAACGGCTAGACGAAAAATTCAATGTTGTTAATAATTTATTTGAATTAATGAATTTTTGGTACGCTAAACTCGAGCTCGACACTAATATTTTGTTAAAAACCGTCGATATTTTGTTGAATACAGCCAACTCAATATTTTTTGATAATTTCAAAATTTTCGTCATTACGACAATATTTTTCATTTCTAACGCAACTGTCAGCTAAATTCTCGATGAGAATTTCAAAAATTCACTTTGTCACGAGATTTTCGAAAAAAAGAAAAAAACGTTTTGTCGAAAGTATTTAAGAGAATATCGTCCTTTTCCAACAAATCTCTAAAGACACTGGCTCTCCCGGGCTCGGTCTACCATACAGAAAAATATTCATACGGGTGTATATTTCGATATATGTTTGGCGGCTAGATTAGTCGGTGAACTTTTGACCCGGTCTTCCCTCTGTCAGTTGATAACGCGCAGGCTTGCCACACTGGCGCGACCTTTGTAACGCCCAGCCAAGGAGCCTGCGAATGTTATTGCAGTACCCGAAGCTTTGTACCAGAAGGAGGGGTGAAAAACACCCCTAGCCTCGTGTCCCATTCTACAAGCTGAAAGTTCCGTATGTGTGAGCAAACCGAGTGAGACCTACCAGACTCAGGCCAGGACGCTTTGAACGCGCCAAGAAGCTTTTTTTTGTCCTTGTAATTTACGAGTGTCACGAATTGCTTAAATTTTTCAAAACCTCTCGTTTCTAGGGAGTCCTTTCTGCTCTAATCATTTTTGTCCCATCGTGTTTCTCTTCAATTTTTCTACTCACATTTTTTCCCCGCAAACATTTGACCTCCCGGTCCCTTTGAAATTTTCTTCACTAAATAAATTGAAAATTACGTCCTGGAAAGGATTTCCACAAATATTAGTACGGTCCAGAATAAAAAGGGTGCATTTTTACGAAACTGCGTGAAACGGACAAAGTTGCGTAGAATTTGATTTACGATTTTAATTCGTCCGGGTCAATATGACCCAGTGTCAACGCGCGCCGTTGCCTCTCGCTTCTGGACACATCTGCTTCGATATAGGGCCCGGAATAGGTTGGCGGATGTAGCGAAAATAAATCCTGCAGATTGTAGGTGTGTCAACGTCTTCCAAAGCGGAAGGGACGTACGAGAGTAAGAAGAAAGACATCAGAAGACAGCAACAGTGAATTTCATGAATGTTGGAAATTCTCTCACGAGTTACGACCTCAAATGAATACAAAATCATTCGTATATATACATACTGTCAAACTATAAATTTGCAACAAATTTGCACACGTCTGACGAAGCGTTTATGCTGGAGGAAAACTTTGTGAATATTCACGACGTTGTCCTCCATTTCTTCCCCTCATCCTCAAGAGCTGCTGTTACATCAATGCAACAGTTTTGGTCCTGGATAGAGAGACAATGCCATTCACGTGTCGTGCAAAGTCCGAGGCTGCTCCGACGATCCAATAATAACGAAATATCATTTTTTTTTTTTTTTTTTGCAACGATGCCATTTTTAATATACGTCCACGCTTTATAAATGGACCGACGAAGCTGACGGAACAAAAATGATAAAAGTAAGGGAGCTCAACAATTATTATATAGAAACATTTATAATTGAATATAATTGGTCATATACAATTATATACTAAAATTGGTCCGATAGAATTTTAAATACAGGGTGAGGCACTAACTGTTGCTACCTCGAAGTCGAGTCATTTGGCATACCATATCTATGCCAAAGATATCAGCTAGTCGATATTTAGAACCTTGACAAAATGTTTCATTAATCCTTATAGGCTCTCGGTGTGCGTGTGTGACAGAATGGACCGTGGTCCGTGTCCTGCTCCCCCAGGAGAGTCGTTCGAAGGTAAAACATTATTCCCCGGTGCTGCATAGATCTTGCGAAGAAGGAATTACTGAATGTCTTGAAATGGCCCTTTCGAGATGTCAGCTTCGAATTTATAAGTTTTCATTAAAAGATAGAGCCAACATCACTTGGGGCACAGCCCTCAAAAGTTAGTTTCTGATGGGGAAAGAAACACCGAAAATCATCCTTCTGGAGGGGACAAATTCATGACCGAAAAACAGTCTTTCTTGTTGTATTTCGTGTTGAAGAATATTTGGGTTGAAAAATACAGCAAGATCGTGAAATTCCGCAGAGAAAAGCCCTCTTGAATTTTTCTCTCGGATCAATTGTTCATGAGATATCCGACGAATTGGAATGAGCCAATCGCGCGAGACCGGAGGCGTTCCCCCGTGGTACCTATCAGCTCTGCCGAGCACGTAATTGGCTGGGACATTAATTCATTCATATCTCGAGAACGAAACGTCAGAGACGAAAATGCCTGCAGACGTTTTTTGATCGGTATATATCGATCTACCAAGCCTCATGACTTTCGAACTCGTAGGACGACATTTCCGGTTTTGCCGTACAGTTTTCTGGTCAGTCGCGACATTGAGCTATTTTGATTAATCCCAAAATAGCTCGATTGAGGTTACGGGCGATTTATTTTTTTATTTTTGCCTTTCTATTCCGGTCTACGTCATTTAACTCTTGTCACATGTCCCCTGGAAACTTCTATCGCTCTGATCTCTTCGGTGGTACGTGGTATCATCTTCGCTGTGAACGTCAGGTACTTTCTGGGTTCGTGGCAGCATTCGATGCGTGAGTACGATCGATCAGGTGTGTGTATGACCCAACACATGCACCTCTTACGCATTATCTTGCTTTCACACATATCCACATTGTATATAGATACGTAAGAGTCTGGCACCGACCTAGGTCTGGCCGAAATCGATGCTCCACTAAATGTAGACGTGCACACACATGTGTCGACGATCTATATACGTGATAAAAATACCTCTCTTCTACCTCGTAGCACGAGCACATGTACTAGGTGTCCTTTGTCAAACATACACTACAAAACTGCCATTTTCTCACAGATTTATCTCAATAAGTCTAAGGTGTTTATATATTGTTCGAACAGATCGTAATAAATGAATCAACGTCAAAAATCCAGATGGACGAGGGTCCTTTACATTTTTTTCTCTTCTTTCCACTCGCGTTTTCTTCTCCGAAGGGTCCGAAGCTTTGTCAAACGGTAAATTCTTATTATTCAATGTGTTCATAGTGAATCTATGGCCCTGGGTTATCTCGCTAAACGGTTCAACTTGTCCGCTCGCCGTCGAACATTATTTATCCAGGGGAAAACCGCAAGAACGACCATAGCCACCAGTTTTAAATCCCGAGTCGTTTCGCCCTTTGTTCTCCTGTTTTTTTATTTTTTTACCGCATTTTTGCTGATTTTTTTCACTCCAAACCAATCGACCAAAGCTCACGGGATCTTGAATTGAAAAACGAAAAAAATGAGCCCAATTTCAATCCTTTTCGTTTTATTTCACCGGAGCTATGAATTTTTCAACATTGGGGTCATTCATGATCCTATCGGAATGACCAGAATTTGCTTCCGACGAGACTTTCTACAATATTTCTCGCTGCAGGGACGAAATTCTTGGGATTATTGAAAAAAAAACCGACGCATTTAGTCGCACGTATCCAACATCATATCGATCTTTCCTAACGAAATTTTGTTCTCGATATGTTGAACATGATTGGGGCGATCAAGAAATTTTCCGGCAAACAACTTTCGTGCATCGATTGTCGTAAGAGGTTGCTCTGGTGATATTGAACTTGATGATAAGTTCTGTAGACTGTAGAAAACTATTTGATAAAAGTCGAATGAACCAGGCAATCATATCGTGTATGATGAAACGTGGGTTGAGTCCGATTTGATCGATATCTCCAGAGGCTATGAGAGAAGAAATATATTTCACGCTTTTGTACGAACGAGAAGGTAGCACAATTCCATTACGTGTGTGTTTCGGGCTCAGTGGCCTGGGCGAGTGCTTCATTCTCGTGACGTTGATGTTAACCGACAGAGGGCCCTCGTATATATCTATATATACATACATTATATATATATGTATATATATAAATGAGGAACTGTTCGATCGGAGGGATGAAGACTTGATGAAGAGGAAATCACGTTTGTGCGGGCCACTCTCTAGTGCCAACCACACTCTGTACACACGTATACATTTGGCTTTTGTGCAGACTCTGAGGATCCCGAAAGCTGAAGCCTCTCAACTTCTACGTTTGAAGATGAAAGCTTTCTCAAAGTAGCCAAGGAAATAGAAACTCTGAGAGGAACACTGAGAGTCGCGCTTCAATAAAAATCCTTACGAATATTTAACCGCACTATTCCAACAAGCAGAACTGTAGTCGCACACTGCAAAATGAACTTTTTTCAATCTACTAAATCGCTTCGTAAAATATATGTCCGCTATTTAGACTTTTAGTTGAAGAATTTATTTGTATCGTTATTCCATCCAGCGGATGATCCAGCAAAACCAATAACGATGGACTTTTTTGCCAAAATTTTATATCAAAATAATGCCTAACTTCGCCTCGAATTTTCTAAGTGAAAATTCTTCGCTGTCGTTTGACTAAACAGAAAAAAAGATCCTGCGTCAGCGGAGGCGGAAAAATGGCAAAAATACGCTGACAGGGGCTTTTTTTTTTTTTAATGATCCAACTGTGTCCAAAAGATTCAATTTCGAAAAATGCAGCTATCTCTCTCGCGCTCACGGTGGCGTGATAGCGACCGATCACTCACCTTAAGAAGAATCGATGGAACTTTTCGTACGTAGGCCAGGCGAGCCTCAGGAACAGGAAACCTCGATTGACACGTCCACGTGTGTTTTCGTTTGAGTAAACGTCACTCTCGCCCGATTTTCTTGGGGTGAGTGTGAGCTCGAGTGCCTGCAATTCTTCGTCTACGGGACCCTCTCGACTCGCGAGACGTTTGCCAACTTTTATTGGACATTTATGAGATTAGCGAAATACGAATGTCAGTCAAGCGAGCTATTAGGGTCCGTCTGCCAAGTCCCCTATATGTCGGTCGTCCAATAGACCTGGAAAGTTTGATATGGCCATAGGAATAAATCCGTATCAGAGTCGTACAAGATATAATAGAGGACGAACCACTCGGTTATTCCCTCGACCCTGGACCGAATGATTTTCGTCAAGTATTTTCCTGCAACCCAAGACCGATGGTAGGAATTGTCGACGAAAATATGAAAAGCTGTTCCCACGCGAGCTAAAACGTAGTATCTCGTGAAATATCCAACGCCATCCGTTAGACTGTGGATCAGGGGATATGGTTCCGCCGGTGAATGCAAGAGAGATGAGCCTGCGAATATTGAATTTTAAAATTGTCTACGCCATCGTCAGCGGAAAAGTTCCAGCCCGTTTTTTTCCCATTTTTTGCGTGGGTCGCACCTTCTTTTATTCCAGTCTCTGTTATACGCGCAAGTTTGGGCTGACCGTACCTTTGGGAAGTCTCAAATCACCTCGGAGATTCGGGTCACCATTTTTTTCTTCAACTGTTACTTTAAGCAGTCAAGTCTCCACAGGAAATCATAAACATGTCGCGGAATAACACGTCGCTACAATCGGGATCGATAAACCAATCGTTATTTCTGACAAAAGCGTCAAATTCGCAAAAAAAAAAAAATTCCGGGTCAAATTGAGCCAGTTTGTCAACGGAGGGTAGAATTTATGTATTTGAGATAAGAAAAAAATGAGAATCCAAAAAAATTAATAATGATTATTTAAATACGCGAGGGGAACGCAATTCTCTACGAAAACATATCGGGATCGATAAACCAATCATTAATTTTATCAAGAGCGTCGAATCCACCGAAATAAAAATCAGTGTCAAATTGACCCAGTCTGTTATCGAAGGGTAGAATTTACGTATTTTAGATGAGAAAAGAAACAAGTACAATCGATTTGATCGAAAAACAAAAGTAAGTGATTTCCCAATGAACGTGTGAAACGCATGTACTCGAGCGTGCAGAGGGACTCGAACAAGCTGAAGGGGTCGCGTTTGCTCAATGATCGATCCAACTAGAGGGTAATAAAAAAGTTTGTATTTCTTCGTATGGAACTCGTATACGAGACAAAACAATCGGCCCTTGCAACGAGGTTAAGAGCTGTCGATTCAGTAGATAACGATGCCACTCGTACCACGAATATTCATTATTCTAAATGGACGGGGAAGCTTCCTCAAGAGGAGCAGAGAGAGAGAGAGAGAGAACTTTGAACAAACACTCAACCACGTGGGCGAGAATGAAGACGACAAGAGAGAATTCAATGAAATGCGCATGTCTCGTCTAATGTTCGTTTTTTCCTCTCTCTCTCTCTCTCTCTCCCTCTCTGTCACGTGCTGGTAGACTATCCCATACCATTCTTTGATTGGTCCGAATTCAATTTGCTCCAGACTACAGCAATTTGTCTGGGTTACGAAGGAAGAATGCTATAATTGGAGGAAGGTGGAGGGTAACGGGAAAATCTACGAAAAGCATCGTTAAAATATACCGCTTCGCTAACATCATTTTCCTCTTCCACCATTCCTAACGAGTCTACCTCCGAGCGTTGTTTCATTTAAATCTTTGAGCTTCAGTTTGAAGAATAACGTTCAAAGAAAAGCCAGAGAACATTGTGCCATAATGGAACTCGGAGAAGAGAGTGTTACGGTGACAAAGTTACAGGGTCAGTTTCGATGGCTAGAGAAGGAAACATGGAAAAAAACGACGTTTGTTACAACTTTGCGAGGAGATCGAGTTGAAAATCTCGACAAGATTTACAAATATTTGATCTTTTAATTGAAAAGTTTCCTTTTCCTCAATTTGCAACAAAACTTAAATTCGCTTTTACCCATTGTTCAAATCGCAATGATTACTCGGCTGTAGCGTCAGTTTAAATTTTCTCGTTGTGGTCGAATGACATTTTTGTGAAATTTCTTGGAGCATGACGTCCACGAGTCTTCATTTATTTACACAACCTCTTTGCGCAAAATAAGCTCTCGCTTTGAACATCGCTCATCCACATTCCCGTAATGTACCTCGATCAAGCTTACAACGTTTTTTTCGCTTCAACCAACATCAATTACGAGGCTCTCTTGTTTCAAACCTTTCAAGGAACATTCCACAAACGTGACTTGTGGAGATTATAACTCTCTGTGTCTGGAACCGCATCACCGGATTACTTTACTCTTTTTATATCATTTTTCCCAGTGCATCGCGAACATCCCCGCTTGAGTTATTCGAGAAGATGCGCTGGCAAATGTGTTTGCATCGCTGGCCTCACTCTCCACTCTAAATCCTTAAACTCCCAATGTGCGGCTCTTTCACGCTTCGTTTCTGATTCCAAGCTCCGCCAAGCGAAACAAACTTTGCCGGACAAGTTTCGAAAACTCTTATTAAACTTGCGAGTAAGATCGAGTGTTCTATGAATTAGCAAAACCAGAGTTTACACAACCAGTTGTATTTCAAATTGTAAACACAGAGTCGTAGTTATTTTTAGCACTGATCGGCGATTGATGCAAAAATTCAGCAGCGAATCAATGAAAAGGAGTGATCCAACAAACCGCATGGAGTAAAGATTTTATAGCACTGAGTATATTGATAATTAATTCAATTTGATAATAATGATTCAGTGTTATTATCTTCATAAAACTTTGTATTGTCACACCGGGTCATTTTGACCCGGATTAATTTATCGGGCTAGATTATTGCACGCTCAGAATTTTCAGGAAATCAAGTCATATTTGTTTTTTTTTTCTGAATCCGGGTCAATCTGACCCAGTGTGTTGAGGCAGCGGCGAAACTCGAGTGAATACGAAAAGTAAAGTGGCTAAAATCTTGAAAAATGTCAAGATTAGTATGCAAGAAAGGCATGATATTTAAGACAGAATTATCGGCGACGAAGGGCAATAATAACGATTCTAAGCGGACGTAAATAAAAACAATTCGGAAAAGTATTCAGGGAGGCAGGCTATTTAGATCGGTCTATTTTTTCCTTGGTATTCAAGGTGATGGATCAGTCACCTAAGCTCACCTCGGATTTTCGAAATGAAAATGCTCCGCTGTTGTCCGAGAAATGGCAAAAAGGCTCTGCCAGTCTAGGCAGGACCATGGCAAAAATCCGCCGACAGGAGCTTTTGTTTATTCATCAAACCATGTCGAAATTATTCAATTGAAATAATGGCAGCTATCGGTCTCGCACTCACAATACCGAGATAGCGACTGATCCCTCACTTTAATCTGCAATGACACGCGAGTCTCTGGCGAAATAGCAGAGGCAAAAAATGGTTTATAGACTTCCCGACGGGAATATATATCGTAAGTCATTAGAAAGACTCCATTCCCCTAGAAAACAAGGTCACGTAAGTCATTTTATTGGGGGAGGAAGAAAAGGAAGACATGCAACAAACGAAAATCGATTTTCGAGACGTACTTCGTGTTTCAACGATGTAGTTTCATACTTTCTCGTAAATATTTTATTCACATGTATATGTATGACACATGTGTACAGGAAACACACTATGTATCAATTCCCTTGGGCTACCGGAGGAAAAAGAGTCGATTTTTCTCCCAGAATTACAGATGACTGCTCAAAACAGAATTCGGTAGGATATGAAAGGTTGGAATTGGGAAGAAATACTGTAAACCTGCCACGTACATGTGCGAGCCTACGCGCCCGCAGTCGTTCAGAATTACTTAGTATATATATTATATCTATATATTTATTTATTTATTCACATTTGAAATATGAAAGAGAGAGAGAGAGAGAGAGAGAGAGAGGAAAATACTGAAAATAAAATTGGTAAAAACGTGCGGATCTTTCTCGATAAAAGCTGTCGACCCTAGAACGATACCGCACGTATTTGCTACGAGCAATCCCAAGCTTTTTCAGTAATGCAGTGTTATATATTGTAGTCCTGTTTACATGGGCCTAGGTACGTCAACCCTTAAGGGGAAAGGAACCCTCATTTTTCCTTCTCTCTCTAATACTTCGACTTTGTCGACCTCTCTGAGATCCGAACGCCATTTTGCCTGCTTCCCCAAAATAACGCTTCTCATGCACAACTCGCTTTCTCCAGTCTACCATCTTCACTTTCAATTCTGTACAATCGATTTTTCAAACTCTGGGGGTTTCCTCTAAAATCCACCGGTGTTTTAACCTTTGAATTCGATACGCCTTCTGCTAACAAGAAAATTGTTCAAGCGCTTTCCCCTCGTCAAAGAATCACCTCGAGGGGTGAAATCAATCCTCAAAGTTACGGCTCATCTGGCACACCTTCAACGTTTCACCTCCGAACCTAATGATATAGATTCTTCCTGATGGGAGTCGGGAAATTATCCTTCCAGATACTATATTTTTACTCATTCAGCGAGCATCTCCCAAAGGAAAGGTTCATTTCGATTTTTGTGATGTTGATTTTTGACTCGTCAATGAACATTCCATCAGGTCATCAGCTACGAGGGCTCCCAAATTCCATCACATATCCTTTAGTAGATTTGTGGCAGGCTCACAAGACAATTGAAGAGAATAAATAGGGCTGAGTATCGTTACGGAAACCAGAGGCGACTTTAAATCCCGCGCGCTTCCACCCTCCGCCCCGTTTTTCTATCGTTTTACAGCATTTTCAACTTACTTTTTAACTTTAAGCAAAATTTCCGCGGGCTCGTATGATTTTGCATTTAAAAACGAAAAGAATGAGCCCAAGTTTAAAACTTTTCGTTGAATTTTACGGACGATATGAAATTTTGGAAATTGGGGTCATTCGGCGAGATGAGTAAGACCTCGAAACCAAGGCCACCTGGAAATTCTTAAATGAGCTTGAAAAATCGGCATATCGAACAAAGTCTCTTGTTCAATGAACTGTGTACTGAACATATGAGCAATATATCAATCAATGAGGGCGTCTTTCTCGAGCAATAGAGCGAAGCTGAAAGCTCGTATCTGGGAGTCCTGTCGAGAAACTATCGAGCATGCATGATGTGGGTCACAATCACGTATACCCACGTAGATGCATGTCGAAAGATCGAAGTATATGTGTGGGCTCTAGGACCGTGATTGAGTTATCTCGTCGATTACATTTATCAGGCTCAGTTATATCATTTTAGACAGCCTCCTCTCCGTATATTATTGAATTACTGCACAATTTGCTCGATCGCGATGGATTTTGTAACACATCAAGGATCGTGCGCCTTCACATTTTAACCTGCGATAGTGCATCCTCGATTTTCAATCACCCACTCAACAAATTCGATAGAAAGACCAGGAGGGATAATAAAGTCCCTTTTATTAAATAATTCTCCTGATTACGTGGCAAAAAATTCTTTTCATGCTCGTAGAAATTATAAACACAATGGTTCATCCTGTTGTTAACCTTCCGTGCGGTCATCAGGGGTCCAAATGACCCCAAACATGATTTCGAGCTAGAATTACTGCAAGTTATTGGGGCTCGAGTGAACTGGCCTCCTCTCCAAGGAACGAAAATCTGAGATTTTTGAAAAATCGTCTAAACGGATCAATTCCTGCATTTGAATGCAATTAGAAAAAAAGATGCTAATTGAAATTTGAAAATTGCTTCCTCAAGATGCACGAACGCTCAAAAAGCTTCTATGAGCCAAAATAGAAAAAATGGCTTTCCCATGAAGGAAGATCAAAGCTAAATTAAAAAAGATGGCTTCCTCATGGAGGAAAATTTGAGCATTTTGAGGGAGCAATTTGCAGCTTTTGTTTGTCATCGCCATATGAAATTGTTGAAAACAAAAGATTTTTGGGTCTTTAGAGAATAAAAATGAACGAGTTTGCTGATAGAGAGAAAATATTCCGTTCGCAGAACCGACGTCAAGAGAAAATGGTACGAGGAGTCGTTTAGATAGTCGGTTATCTGGATATCATACTCATTTTCGATATAATTTTCTCATCATCTTGCTACCGCCGATCTAAAGACTCCCGGGGACTTGTGGCGCAGCAGGTAAGCCTATTTTTTTCTGAAGCTAGAATCCTGGTTAAGACAAGCTCATGGGATATGACGAGATGGAGAGCTGGACTTGGCAGCTCCGAGATCCATTTCTCGCGTGTGTTTTTCATCGAGCGTACAATTCGTCCTTAATTTCACTGAAACGTACTTCGCTATCTCCCATTCATTCTACTCCTATTACCTTCGAACGTCCGTTTATCTCCGGACGACCATTAACAACCGAAGCCCATTGTGTAGCTGGAGCTTCTCGTTAATATCTGGCAACCCCTTTAAGCCATATATTTCCTGCTGACGAAGATAAGACAGGAAGATAAAATTTCCTCGAGCAGCGCCGCGCTCTCCTATCTTTTGAATATAAGAAACAGCAAAAAACTTTTTTGCATACTATCGCTTCGATCGCTCGGCACAAGACTCCAATGTACGGAGCTCAAATTCATCAAATCCTACGTGGCATTATAAATGAAGGATCAACCGGATAATTCTGTACAGTTTTGAGCGAGTTTCATAGCTCGAAACTTGCCTCATCCAAACGACCAACTTCTCTCATAAATCATGGGGCTCTATGTGCGCTATGCTCAACTCAAATTAAACCAAGACAATTCCTAGTTCGAGTTTTCTACGTTATCTCCCATCAAACTCATTGAGCCTCCGTCAGTTTATTAAAAGCTTGGAATACCAGTTACCCATTGAATATGTATTGATTAATTTCCCCTAATTCATTGAACCTACTTCCCCTCCAAACGTTACTCGCCCCGCTGATTTAAGAAGGTTCGATCACGACTGTACAAATGTTGCCATGTTAAAAACATAAAAATTGCCTAAAAAATGAAAATTCAATAAAATTAAGCAAATACATCCTTTAGCAATATATACGACGATACAATTTTGTTTCAAATTCTTTTACCACATCCTACTCAAGTTATTCAACACTACAGTCCACGTGTATAAACATCTCGTCCATAACAACCTCGAATAAACTCTCAATCATTCGATAATCCGGTGATAAAAAAATGTCGAAAAAAATGTTGTCACGAAATTGAATAAGATTCTCATTATTTTATTCCCCGATCGAACCACAATGAATTTATGATTATCCTCGGAATAATAATGTCTGATAACTCCTTGAGTATCAAATGATAATCGTCCGTTTGAATTTAAATTTCACAGTACAGAGTTAACAGCCTGTGATTCTTCCAGGATAAAGGGTAAAGGAATGCGTATAATTTAACTGTCATTTGTGAATTTCTACCTCCAACTCGCAACCCATGTGTCACCAACAATCTGGAACAATCGACGCCTCCTCTGATAAACTTCAGCTTTGCACCTCGTTGTTTCCACCGGTCGGACATATATACTCGCTCCACACCCGTACTCGCCTGTACTGCGTGACGAATGATATCCAATTTACAACTGGCGATGCCACGTTGAATTGTACAGAAAAGCCACAATGTTACTCTCGACAAAACCGTCAACGTTTCGTTGCACATAACAGATGCTGAAAGGCACAACATTTTAATAGAGCTTATCACTCGTGACTGATAAAAACTGGCCTTTCATCGCACTATCGGCGCCCCAAGCGTGGAAACTGTCTTCGTTGTTAATTTTCCTCAGCCTTTCCACACATTTCGTAATTGTAATCGTGAATACCTGAAGAGGAAAATTTGTTTTATTTTAAAAATACAAGAGGCACATTGTTTTTTATAATTTCTCATCGACCTGGAGAAATTCTCGAGAGTTCAAGTTCGTTGGTATAATTCATGTAGAAAATATATCTAATGCGTTAGTTTTAATCAATTTAATTTCTTAATTATTATTATTTGTCATGATGATGAATGCTCCGACTGGATTGCACAATTTCCTGAATGCGGAGAAGCTCGTCATCGTTTGAAGTGACGCGAAGAGACAGTCACGTGTTCCTCTCGTTTATGGGAATCGATTTAGTCGCTTAGCGCGCAGCTTGCTATACATATTCGTAACGATATTCTCTGTCGTTCGTGTTGAAAAGACGTTTTACGATTATGTAAATACTTGTTCTCCATTGAATCGTTATAAATGACACGCAGATTGAATCCAATATGACAAAATAGAAGAAAAATTGCTTCGAATTGTTCTCAGATTAAATGGAGAAAATAATTCACTTTAATTTGACACGAAAAGCAATCGACGTCACTTTGAATTTCATTCAATTTTGATGAGCATCAACTTTAGAACGAGAATGGAATCCCCAATAGTAAAAGAAAAATTAGTAGCATCCCCATTAGGAACATGTTACGCAATTATTTTTAAATCTCTACTTGTCTTGATCCAAAAATCTGCTCGGAATTGTTGAATAACTGGAGTGTCCAGCCTTGAAACATCCGAGCCTCATTTACGGTGGATTAGAAACTCCTGAGGATCTGTTACGGACGAACTGCCTGATAGAATATACTCCTAGCGGGCTGAGCATGTTTCTTTGGCGTAATACACAAGCTTACTCAGATTTAGCATGATATGGAACATCGTCTAACGATTCCGCCTCGCTATCTGCCAGTAACCAAATCGCAAATTCACGTATCATTATCAAATACGCGAGTAGTGATAACAACAATGATAATAATGGATGAGATTGATCCATTAATAGTATTTCGTAGTAAATGATCCATTTCTTATGGCCCTAAATTTTTTTTTTTTTACGAAAACGAAGATAAATTGGCAAAACGAAAAATTTGATTTCACTAGACATTGTTTTGTTGAAAAAAAAAGTATTAATTCTCCTAACAATTAATTTGATTGACAAATTCAAAAAATCTTGAATTTTTTCAAAATTTAAGCGAGGAAACGAAATCAAGGCTCGCCCATATGGACTTTTTGAGGATTCGGGATATTATTATCCAGTGCAGCTACATAAGTGCAGCAAGGTAGTCCTGGCACGTGGTGCTACAAAGTGTCGCATCGTGTACGGGGCTAAATGGGTTTAGATTGCCGTTAAGTTACGCGACAGAGTGGCGGAAGCAAGGTCACGGGTTGCATCTCATATCTCTACCCTGTAAACTTTTTTTGCGTCTCACGTGGTCACAACATGGCTGCCTTCGGGTGGGCGTTGGCACAAGGACAAATCCTCTTTATCGCGACAGCTCAAAGAAAAACTCGATTACCATAAATTTCATAAGATTAATGAAATCAAAGATATGGCAAAGAGTTGCCCGAATAGTCGCGAATAAAACAGTTTTATTTTATTGCTTTTAACTGCGCCGCTCATTTTTTTGAAAAAATGTGTTTTCACAAGTTTAAACATTTTTTACATTGAAAAAAATCGAGAGGACAAAAATGTGCAATAACTACAAAAACTAGGCTCGTCATTGTTCCTCATTTGGACATGAAAAGGAGGAAACTAGTCAGCAATTATAGAGGTCATGATCAATCCCAACTTATAATCAAGAAAATGTTAAGAATGACGCTGGAAACAATGCGTCAGTGGATGAATGGCGATAAAAAAATGTGGCCTACATTCCCCACCGAACTATTATCGCATGCACAATCACTGAAATATTTTCTGCAATTTATTTCCACCCCTCGAACCTTCTCTTTTTCTGGCTCATTTCAAATGAATTTGTACAAACTCCTTGGAGCTCGTTCA
Source organism: Campopleginae sp. 14b (assembly GCA_030522525.1). Lineage (NCBI taxonomy): Eukaryota > Metazoa > Arthropoda > Insecta > Hymenoptera > Ichneumonidae > Campopleginae sp. 14b. The sequence continues at coordinate 18,630 of JAPYYS010001133.1, forward strand.
TCTCTAGCGTTGAACATTTTCCATCCCAGCTGCACACTTATCGCGTATTCCTATTCCTTATGAGATGATAAATTCGTGATGGCATCAGAAAGAAGAATAATCATCGTTCGATCAAATAGAATGGACGGGGATCATCAATATTGCGTCGATTATCCGACACAAATATCCGTCGAAAGAATTTTATTATTTCTCCTTTCCATCCCTGCGTTTTCCCGATTCAGTTCATCCTCTCAGAATCACAATCGAGATGAAAACCTATTCTTTTCCATTCAAAGTCACATTTATCATTGTGGCGCAACGAAAAAAAAAAAATCGCACTCTCATAAGACGTATACCCAGAAAAAGATTTATTAAAAAGTTATAAAAGCGTATATTTACAAAAAATGTCTTCGAATTCAATACTCATTCATTGGATACTGAGAAAATATCTTCCTTTCAAATAATGAAGTTTATTTTGAATAAAAATAAAATTTTATTAAATAACATTTTTATTTTTTTATTTCATTTCAAACTTGGACTTTTATTATTAATATTATTATATTATATTATGTATATAAATATAATAATAATAATGATAAATAATGTAATATATTAATATTATTAATATATATTATATATATACACTAATAAAACTTAAAAATGAAAATAAAAATAATTTTAAACAACATATTTATGGGAATTTTACATAAATGTGTCAAAATTTACATAAATATGTTGTTTCAAATAAATGATATATTTATTATGTTGAAATAAAATCTCTATTTATTTTCAATAATTCAGAAGATTTATATATCAAATAAACCACGTCATTTGGAACAGATAAATGTCTATTTGGTTTTGGTAGTTAAATTAATTAATTTTTTTATCTAAATAAATATCATTTATTTTGAATAAATCTTTTTTCTGGGTGTAAATAAAATCTTAATCTTTCTGTGTCGCATCAATAACACCATGGCATTCGGCCGGGTTTTTACTTTCGGCAGTAATTTTTTATTGTGTCACGAAGTCAAGTTATGAGTCAGGGATATTAAGTGTACGAGGACGATGTGGATGAATAATGTATCATCATTCCATTTGAATTGTGAGGACGTGCTTATGGAAACGTAAACCGGAGAAAAGGCGATAATTAAATGGATATAAGCCGGACAAAAAATGGTCCATAGTGTATAAATATATATATATATATATATATATGCACGGTGAGGAATAAAATAATAAAAGCCTGAAGGTTATAAAAGGAATTATGAACATGAAGCCATGGGACGTGACACTTTTATTTTGTTCAACATTTCGTCAGGGAGATGAGTTTTCTCTCATCAAACCTTGCAGCATTATCCATCTCAGCTTTCCTCTGATATTTTTTATTCACTCATACTAAATTGGCCTACTTAGCTGTACTTTTGTTGCACCGAGACTCGTGCCCACAAACCTCACAATCTTTCCTTGAATTTCATTTCTCATTTAAAACTCGTTTCTATTCTGGCCATTAAAATGTAAATAAAAAATCAATTCCCTCAAATATTAACATTTTGATTCTGCACCGAACTGATTTTATTCGTGGAATAATGGAGTCGTTGATTTTGGCCGGAAAATTAAATCTTGAGCGTAAAATAGTCTGGGCCTCTATGACCCGGTGTAATTTAAGTTCAAATGTACACTCCGAAAAAAGAATGATCAAAAACCAAAAAATCAATTTGACTGAAAGTAATCAATTAATTTGAATAATTATAAACATTTATTTATTCGAAATAATTTTACTTCTTAATATATAAATCTCCTAAATTATTAAAAATGAATGAATATTCTATTTGAACGTGATGACTGTCATTTATTTAAAACAACATATTTATTTAAATAAAATTTTATATTTACTAAACATAGACCTTGTTTTTTAGAAAGAAAAAATATTTTTTGGGATTCAATGAATAAGTATTGAATACAAAGAAAATTTTTGGAAATATACACTTTTGTTAAATTGTAAAAAATGTTGCTCATGAGTCTAGGACAAATTTAGTTTTTACAAGTTTTCAAAAAAAATTTTCAAAATTCAGGCAGTCGAATTCATTGCCCAGGACAGTCCCTTTCGGATTCGCGATACTTGCCAAGTCGATACGTTATTTATTAGATTCAGGAGCGTTTTACCTGTTTCCAAAAAAACTTTCATGATGGGATTTTTTGTCGGGGATTCCCAAAAGGTACGTTACCTCCGTTCCATTCAATATTACAACATATATAATCCTGGTGACGCGATCACCCGTATCTGTATCGAAAGATTCCGATGCACAAGTAGAAGGCGGAAATATCCGATTGGATTTGCAAGAATGCAAAATAAAATACAGAGAGGGAGAGAAAGAGAGACAGCGGACACATAAGAACGACGGAGGACTAAAGCGACGGAGAGTTTTCGATAAGAGAAGCTTAAAATGGACATGGAGCTTCCGGAGGCAAAATCGTTTCTACTGAGTATCCAGGCTCAGGGAAAAGCGAAAAGCTCGCTTTCATCCACTTCTTGGAAACCAAACTTATCCCATCCGTACCATGACGTTTTTACTTCGGAAGATGGCAACATAAGGAGATCGTCCTTCTATTAACGTATATACACACGAAACTCTCGTCAGACCGAATCGATACGATATCTCAAAGCTTTTCTCATCGAACGACAGCATAATAAACTCCTGTCAAGAATAATGTTAAAAACTTAATGAGAAAAGGGAGTTCCGGCACGTTTTGTTTGTAAAAATAGCGAATAGACCGTTGTGGTTTCATTTTCTTCTATTTATCTACGCAGCGAATCGCTCGACCGAGTGCATCATTATTATCGGTATTTTTCAAGTCTCTTCCGAAGTTCAATTCTGTCGAAATTGCTGCGTAACTATTGCGGATTCCTTCGCGAACAATTATTCTTTTTTTGTTTGTTCTTGGCAAAATGTTAACTTTTGGAGGATAAATGGTAGCGGGTATGTTGCCGGGAATACCGGTGGACATGTCGGTGGCGGAGCTCGTGGTTTAGTGCCTGCGGGCCTAGACCACATGGGGCCTTCTAGAGTTATTACGGGCGAGGCGCCCTAATGAACACGCTAAATGGAAACGATCACAGACTCGTGGCTCACACGGACATACCAACACGTCAAAAGCAGTAACGCGCGCAGATGGTCAGGGACAAAAGGCGAACTACACTCGGAAAGTGCTGTATATCGGCGAACACGCGGTTTTCCTTGCGTAACGTCAATACGCTGACTAGAGCGAACGTTGTAACTTTCAAAGCTCGTCCGGTTACCATATCCAGCATCCCAATTACCGTACCCCGTTATCTACGCTTTTGCAGACTCTTTGTTCGGCTGGAAAAAATATTCGGAATATTCACTAATCCCGAGAGCTCCCGGGATCAATAATTGGAAAACTTTTTTAACTGATTTTTCTTCTCGCTTCAATGATCCTCCGAATCCTTTTTAAAAAGCAAAAAAAATCACGAATCGACGGGATTTTAATGGAATTTTGAAAAAGAACATTCTAATGCGTTCATTTCGTTCTCCGGTGTTTCCATTTATGCGAAAAACCTTTATAGATAAATAAAACGAACATTTTAAAAAGAAAGTATGTCACACTGTCCGTCGACACAAAACAAATTTGATAAAAAGTTTCCTCGTCATATTCCCTCGGTGGACCTGAAAATATTGTACAAGTTCTTTTTCCCATAGCCTCGCTACATTTTTCAGACTTTTCTTTACTCAAGTTATCCTCTTTAACAGCAATTTACTTGTCTGAATGAAGCGTTGCGGCGTTCACAAATATTCAACGTCGACGAGATATCTTCTTCCCTGCAAGTCTCTCGTCAACTGTGGAGCCGCTCAATAAAAAATAGAAGACAAAAAAGGCGCAGACGAAAATATTTTTCGCAGCCTTTTCACGTGGCTGTATCGCATTTTTTTTTCTTTTTCTTCGATTCCTCCAGAATTTCATTAGCCAAGTAGAAAAATGTTGCCTCCGCGTGCCGAGTAAGAAAATTACGAATCAAGAAACGCCCAAATAAAACATTTTCCATAAATTGTTTATAACGCAGTTGCGATTCAATTCAATTAATCATGCTACAATGGAGGTCAAATTACAAACGTTCAACTGATTAATAAATAAGGGAAAAAGGTTGATAAAAAAAAATGAGAAAAAAATCGCCATGTTTTGAGAAAAATAATTAAAAAAATATAAGAGAAGCTCCACGAAGATAATTATCGATCCTTCAGCACTCTCCTCCCATGCTGCTCATGACCACGTCCTATTTTCTCTTGACCTCCTACCACCTCTGTACACTCTGGATAATTGAAAAATCGTTCGCTCCATGTCGTTGTATTTTCGAAATTTTTAAATTATATTTCCAACGCGACGGTTTTTCAAATTTAAATTTGGAGAATTCGGTCTCACGTACAGATTTCTTTTCGACTTTCGAGAATTTCGTTCGTCACCTGCAATGGATCAATGGATTTTTTTCATTCTGCAAAATCCCGAAGTTTTTCTAGACGAGCATTTTCATTTCAATTATTATGGGAAACAATATGCATTGGTGACCAACGGATAATACACGTGGCGGGTTCCTAACGTGGGATCATATTGTGTGTAACATCATGTTATATGAGGAAATTTTATTTATCTCGTAAAACCTCATTGGCCACCATTCCTTTTGTGTCCGATGCTATTCGGCTCTCTTTATCCGGTTGATATCGAAATTATGAAGTATCATTGCGCCCCCATTTTATGGGGGTTGTAACATTGGCCGTAACAGTAAAGCCTCGCTATTGTGATTTTTACGAGAGGATCGTTTCGTGTTTAACGTAACACGAAACCAAACTTGCCCTGCTTTTCTGCCTCGACAGAGCTGACCAGAAATAATATTCGTAATGTGGCGAATCACGCAAGAACCAACTGAACAAATGGACTTGAATTTTTGAATGGCAACTTACGAAGGTTGGCTACGTACGACAATATGATAAAAATTTCATGAAATTTCGTAAAAATATTCTGAAGCATCAAATACGATGATATTAATTTTTTTTCTATTTTTCAACTGCATAATTGTCGAATTATTTGAGTTTACAATGTGCAAAAGATATGCTCATAATTGTGCTCATAATTACTCGAAAACTCTTTAGAAGAAAAATCTTAAAAAATGTGTATATTGATATTCAGTACTAAAGAGGATGCTCTTTAAATTTCATCGAATTCTAATCATTACGAGTTTTCCTATGCTTTTAACATTACAATATTGTTATGCGTAGAGCCAGGCTCTTTCAGGATGCTCACCGTGCGTGGAAATTAATTCACAAAGCGACAGAATAATAATATGATTTTTACACGTTTGCATTGAAAAATACTTCATGGAAACCGACCGAGGGATCCTGATGCTCACGCACGCCAGAGAAGTGACGTTTGGGGCGGACTGACCCAGCCGATTTACGCCAACACAAAATCAAACAAAATATATCGAAAATCATATGAATTATTTAAATTTTATAATGCGAAAGAAAAAGTGGAGAGATTTTTGTTCAACCTGCCCATCCAACTTGGGGACGCTCGATTCCGCGTCTCTTATTCGTATCTCTCGTCCTCGAAGATTTCCCAAACGTGAGTTCAAGTTCCATCATAAATGTGCGGCACAAGAAACTTTATGACGACTTTAGTACATTAAAATGATGAACGGAGCAATCTCGCTTGTTGAACGAGATCATAACCGAGTAGTGAAAGATCTGCCTGTGTGGTTTTCCATCCCACCCAAGCGGAGACAGCAAGGAGTAGTAAAAAGTTTCTCATTCTACGACCGTAATAGAAATTCTTTCCCGTTATTATGAGCCTTGCTATTTTTTTTTTTTTGCTCCAGGAATATTTTTATAATGTGATGCTTCAATATCGAATTTTCTTCACGCTCGGGATAAGTAAACTGACGTCGAAGCCCTTGATCAATTTGACGTTCGTTTCGATTAATGGGAATGAAAGCTCCAAGCAGTTTGCCCAATACGGACAGAAATATCTCGCGTGATTTAGCACTCGTCAGTAAAAAATTGATGCAGCCGAATTGCATCAACGATTGTACTTCGTATTTGAAAAAAAAACAGCGTAGAAAATAAAGTTCACACATTCCTAGAGATTGAAGCATTCGCTCAGCAGGGTAAGCTCTCGAGCATTCGTGTCGAGAACCATCTCAAAAAATGACCCAGATTCATTTCTATTTGGTTTCAAGTGCTCTCGAGAAATGAAAAACCTTCTTGTACGTGCACAACGTAGCGGAAAACCCTTTCGTCCGAGTCAATTCAATTTTTGACTCATTCTTCAATTGCGTTCTCGTCTGTTCAAAAGAATTGTCTCTTTTTATCATTAAGAGAGTGTTATGCATTAAATTTCTCCGAATGAGGGAATAAATAAACTAATAGATCGAAAAGGGACAGATGATAATTGAGCATTAAAAAGAAAAACGTTTCTAACATGAATTTTTGAACGAACGATTTCGCTGGATCAAAATTTCGATAACGATCGTGTCAATCTTGATTCCGGCAAAAGCACGTCCTCAGGGGTTTGGCACGAAGTACGGAAATTTGTTTTCCGATCATGAAGGATAAAAACGATTGTTACGCACTTACGAGTGCAGCAAGTTTTTTCCTCGCGGCGAGGGCACAGGGTTTATCGTGCGAATAGAGACGAAAAGTAGGAGATTTGAGTCTCCCTCATTATCGTTAATTCTTTCCGTTGGGGAGAAACGCCGCGAGAAAGTGGAGCATTCCTCTGCTCAACTTGTCGCGTCCATAAAGCTCGAGCTCTGCCCACTGCTGCCACGGAGGGCCAACATCGTCAGGAAAACAATAGTGATCTTCCAAACGGTCACAGTATTTTCGACAAAGCCGCAAGCAAGAGGGTGACAAAGGCCAGCAGTCAGAGTCAACCGATACGTAGTCCCCTACTCTGTTCTTCCTTTATCGAGGCTGCAATCAAGAAAACTAGCTCCGGAGTCACCAGAAGAATTCCTTTTTCATTGAGGTCTGCAGAAAGACTATCATCCGTGTGCTCTGTGATATCAACAATCCTGAGGATCGATTCCTACGCTCTGCAGATCGCTTGAACGATTAAAAAATTCCTGAAATTTTATTCCCTCACAATTTTCAAGCAAACCATCATGTTTTCAACAATTAACTGCTTAAACATTCCATTTTGTTTATGCATACATACTTTGCAAAATATTGCCATGTCAAGAGCATAGAAAAATTCGAAATACTTAGAATGATGAATGATGGTTAAAATAATTTGATGAAACTTGATTAGCATACTCTTTATTAGTTTCATTTATTTTATTTTATTTTTTTCAAATTTTTTTATTTAATTTTTATCATTTTTTATTATTGTTATTAATTTAAAGTATTAACTTTTATTAGTATTTGTAGTAGTAGTAGTAAATAGTAATAAGCTATTATTAATATAGAGTATTAAATATGAACATACACATTTTTTAACATTTTTCTTCTACATGCGGTCTTTTCCAACAAAATTTTGATTTCGGCATTTCTGCTAATTATACGTTACACCCCCATCGTTCATCACTTTCCAACTTCCACAGAGACACACTCAATTTTCGAGCGATTTCATGTGAATGTTGCTAATAGAGGTAGAAACTCTGTAAATGTCAAACCACCATGCGCTGAGAATTTCTAACTAGTAGTCTAACTAAGTTCCTGTCCGACGAAGGTTGGGACTCTCTCACACAGCGACGTTTCGGCGCTCAGCGTATCTACGTAGTAATTTGTAAAGGAGCGAAAGGACTGTCAATTAGAAGGTCAATTACAATTTCGTGCAAAAAAAAATGGATGAGATTCCTGGGAGGCCGCAAATAAGATTATTAAGAAATAATTTGATCTTATGAATAAAATAAAATAATAGGAGTTGGAAGTCGCTTCTCCACAAGAAACACTCGTGCCATTACATTAATTAATAAGTGACAGGAAGACCGGTGCAATGAAAGGAAGAAAAGAAGAGCAGAGATGAGTCCGGCTCAGTCTCAATAGGATGGACCGTAGTCAAGCGTTGCTAATGCGAGTTCGGGGTCTCAACGACGATCGAACATTCTCATTTAATTAATGTCTTCCGAACGGCACACGAGAAACAGAGATTTCTGGAGGGGCACTCCTCTTTGGAATTCCTTATTCCATCGCTGTTCTACAGCGCGGAATAAAACTTTTGTAAAATACTGTATAATGCAGATGACCCAATGTGTACGTTGGAAAGAGCGAGAGATTGGAGAACGAGCCACGAGGCAAAAAAGTCTGCACACCCCTCTAGGCTGACGCGGTGCTCTCGTATCGAGAGCCCAGCACTTGCCGCTGATTAAAAATTCTCATCCCAAGCATCGATTTTCTCCGCTCGCTCTACGTTACGAGGTCGCGTTCTCGTGTTATAAGTTGAACAGTTCTCCGGTTAGCCTCGAGTATCAATTGATCTTTTTCAAGACATTAAAATACGTAACTCACTTTATAATTGAAACACGCAGTAACTTTGTGAATATTCCGCATTTTTCAACATTTTAATATTTACAATTTTAAACCATTAAGCGTGAAAAAACCGCCAGAGGTTCGTTCTTCAACGACACTCATCCTTCACGGTAGCGCAAACAATGTTTTTTTCATCCTTCGTAAAACATTAGGCTGTTATCTCAGAAAACATTTACCCACATACCAGGCCCTAAAAATATAAATAGAAATGAGAATCCCGTGAGAAAATTTGCAGCTTGGGAACACTCCTTATTTCGCTCCGCAGACTATCCGAGAGGTCAACGAATGTTGCAAAGAGGACAGCAACATGTGGCCACAAAAGAAGTCGATATTATATACGAAGCTCCGACGAGAACGACTCTCCTTTACCTCGCCACCCTGCTGCTCCCCTTCTTACACTTATTCTTCCAACACGCTCACGTCTCGTCGAGCCTGCCCTCACTCACCCAGACATTTTCATTTTTCTCCTTTGGCTCGTGGCTTTTCGCTGGCCATCGTTCAGCTGTCGTATACAGCTGATCTTGCCCTTCTCATGAAACTGAGTTACCTTTTTATAAACTCAGTTAAGACTATTTCGAACAATGAATACTTTTTTTTTTGGGGAAAAAGCTATGGGAAGAAAGGAAAAAGTGCGAGACGCCAGAACTCTTCAGCATTGCATAGCTTGAGATGGTCTCCGTCATGTACAACCATTTTTGGATCCAAGACAGCCTCCCGCTGTTTATTCAATTTTATAGGGAAAATTAATTGATGAGAAGACCGAAAAAACCTGAAGGAACATATAACCGCGTATACACGCACGTGTCAAAATGACAGCGGAACTCGAAACACCGAACCGATCAATCACAGAACGAATAAAATGGCAACAATTACAATCGAAGTATATTGCGACCCATGAACTTTTTATTAGGGGATTAGAGGATATTAAGGGACATTTCGGTCGGACATTGGTGACCCAGAATTTCATTATTTCGTTGAAAATGGTCGATCACAAAGAATTAAAAAGAATCTCGTGACATTAGCGTTTCCGCTGTCATTGAATCCAAAGACCGGATTCGCGAGTGGATACTCTTATTTGACGTGGCACATCCGATACTTTTTAGTAATCGCTCGTACCCACAATCCAGGATGTTAAGGGCTATGGAGCGTCTAGATATTTAATGCAATCGTCGGATCACTTGGCAACAGACTTGGCGGAAATCAGTTAATTAAAGAAACGATCTTCTCTCCGTCGTCAGCAAAAAGTAGCAGCAGCGTCGACGATGAGTGATGCAAGCGAAGCAGCAGGGTAAGAGATGAGAAGAAGGGTCGATAGTCCCTTTTATAAGCTTCCCCCGAGCCTTTTCTTATCCAGCTTCTATCTCGTCCCTTTATCCTTTAGAAAAGCATCCATTCGTTTGAAGCGAATCTCTTGGAAACGCGATGGACCCGTTCATGGTCAGTTGACAATGAAAAAGTCAATGAATGTGCAGCTGACTCGGATAATTTTCACGAAAGAAATAATGTTTAACGTGCAGCGAAATGCTACAAATATATTTTTGACTTGCCGAGTCCCTGACTTGTCCAAGACAATGCTTGCCGGTCCAGACGGCGCCTTGTCATGTCAAAAGTTTGAGCGAAATTCTAGGGGCAGCCCAATGAAAGCGGAACACCGTTCCACGGCTGCCTTTAATCCGAAAGTTTAGCTCGAAGGCTCTCCGTTCGGAACAACACTCCGAGAGGACCGCGTCGAGTTTCTTCAACCGTGTATTCAAATTTGCCTCGTACATCTGCATAATTCACCCGGCCATCTATTTATCATCCTATACACGACATAACTTTCTTCAACTTTTCGGTTGGCATCTCCTCGCGGAGTCTACTATATCCTCGCGGTACCCTTATTTTAGATAGGCGGCTCGTTTCAACTTAATCTCACCGAGACAGCATTGTCTCGTTCCTGTCTCGATTCAATCTAAGTCAATCCTTTTCTTCCCTCTCGCGAGCTACCACTCAGCTACCAATTCTCTGCTCTTGTTCTATCAAACGGAAACTCTGTCTCAACGAAAACTGCGACCAAACTATATCTTTGCATTTACCAGGGCCGCGTCACCTTAATCCGCAATGGGCTTAGATTCAAGCTCCATCCGCTTTTCCAACGTTCCTATGGATTAACTCGCTTCCCGACGACACAGAAGCTGACCGTAGTGCTAACCATCACCAATTTATCATGGATCCCTTCATCATCAATCGCAATTTTATCTTTTTCTATAATTCCACGCATTCCTTGTTTTGCAATGAATTTTCATCATATTTTAAATCGCATTTTCGAAAATAATGGGCTTCGAATTACTTCTCATCGATTGAAATTGATTTTATTTTTGCAGACCATCAGAAGGTTGGAAAAATTGGAAAAATGATGTTAACGTAGACAAGGATGGAACATGAAGAGTCTAGACGTACAAGAATCCTCGTGAGTGCTTAAGAGACACAACTTGAAGCAATCGTAATGATAAAAACCAAAGCCCCACACGTCGTTAGTTGTATGAGATAAAAATGAAAAAAATGCAATATTAAGAATAAACGAATAAAGTAAAAAGTAGCGAAAATAGATTCGTCAGTCAATCGTTGGAGACGTAATAAATCTGTTGAGAAAATAAACCGGAGTAAGATATGCGACAAAGGATATTCCGGAAGATTATCAGACGCGAAGGTCCCAACCGGAAGTTTGAATTCATTCGGCCGACCGATTCACACACAGAACGTCAAAGCGTTCTTCGATGTATAATCTCCAAAAATATAATACCCAGCGAATTATCTCGAGCACCGTTTCTTTTCTCTTTTATCGAATGAAACTCTCGAGCCTTCTTCATGAGCGGATCAATTCCGGAAAAGCATCATCGAAAGTGAAATAATAAAAAAAAAGATCACGTGAGTCTTCACAGGCGTACAAAAATATCGTTTACCTTCAAAGAAGAAAAAAAAAGTCATATTTATTTGATCTATCACTTGGGACTCTCCCCTTGCATCTTCATCAACAATTCATTCGATCCAAAAGTCCTTCGTGCTCCATATGGACACAACAAAAAGTCTCTGACAAGCAAAACAATACTGGGCGATGACAATCTTAGAAATCTAATCTATTGATAAGTAACTCTGTGTCTAAAACGAAAGATTCTATCGGAAAACGTTATAAATATTCACATATATATATATTTAAAAAATTGAATGTATTATATGTATACATGGTAATATTGACCTCCTCAAATCGATAATTATAGTACTGTTGACCTGAGAAACATTGTTCTATACCGTTAATGATTATCCGACGAAACCCAGAGCTACAATTGTTGAAGCCATTGAAAATTGGATAAAGACGTTCCATCGAAAAGTATTGATCTCCTCAAATACTATAAAGTATATATGATCAACGAGTGTGCCGTTTGAATCGGAAAAAAAGGACCAGCTCGTCCCCTTACGTGGAAAGTCTTCGTAGCTATCCAATCGTGCTCCTGGATCAAAGAAAAATAATATCCGAAGAAATCCGTTTGCTCCGACAGTCACAATGAAGAGTCTGCTTCGATGAACATGAATGCGCGCCAAACTGTTGGTCGACTACAAAGTTCTACTACCATTCGAGACTGAATCGAGAGGCTTTGGAAAACACGCTCAAATAAGACTTCTGAAGCTATACCCAGTTCAATAAGGGAAGAGACGAATATATAAACCCGCAAAAACATCGATCGCCAACGATGACAAGTTAAAACGAAAATTAGTGAAAAGAGATACGAAAATATTTACCTGCTGAGAAAATTTCGAGTGTTTATTATAACCGATAATTTTTTTGAACAAAACGATAAACTACAAACGTCTGATTGACATTTATTCAAAAGAAAAATATATATCTGTATATATTTACACTGATTGGTAACGACGACTTAACCAAAAATTGAGAACAATCCTTGAAACTTTTCATATCGATTGAACTTTGTCGTTAATTATTTGTGCAAGGGTGCCAGAGAAATTATTTCACGAAGACTGATTATTGTACGAAGAAATGGTCTTCCCTATCGAGAAAACGTAGAAACAGATGGGCCGGAGCAAATGCAAAAATAGAAATACAAAAAGATAGACAAAAATCGGGAATTGACA